>BQNB010013212.1:0-33646 GCA_026074375.1 Tanacetum coccineum | reverse complement strand
CTTAGAAAATAGACTATCAAGAAGAGACAAAGTAAAACCATCATGCTCGACAGGCACCAAGCCCTCAACAAGATCTGGCTGAGAACAAGAAGGAACAAGAGGCTTTGTAAGGGCATATAGCACAAAACGAACCTCACCATCACCATTATCGGGAGGTGGCACAAAACCATTACCATGACGACATTTAGTAAGAATAGTGTGAGTTGTGAAACAAACACCACATAGCCAAAGCCCCATTTGTTTAAGTGTTAACTCCGTCCTCTCGAACATAACCAAATCAGAAAGAAGAGTACGCTTAGTAATAGCTTGCGCCTCACCACAAAAATTCCCGTCCCGCAAATGAGTTATAAAATAATTCTTGGTGAGCCCATTGCCATTACCACCGTGACACCCATTAAGGCCCGCGAACGGGCCATGAAATTTCACTAATGTCATAACGTCACAAAAATCCGTAACCACTAACAACACAAAAAGCAAAACGAGGGGCGCAATAATTTTTATCTGACACCCCTGCGACTGTCCGAGAACCCAACCGAGAGAGATGAGACCTGTGGTGAAGCTGCAACCAGCAGTTTAGAAGGCCAGCAGAAAACATGATCCACATAAATGCACAGACCCACGAAACTGCCGAACCCACACAACAACAAACCAAGCAAACGTAGCAGCAACGAAACCCACTCGACAACGAAACCCACTCGACAACGAAACCTTACAGCCAAACTAAATAGAACTGCGCAAAAACAACAAAAACGAAAACTTGGCCACGAAAACTGAGCACCCAAAACAGCGAAACTGAGCACCAAAAAAAAAACCACAGAACCTGCTCTAAAATCAAAATGCGAAGCCGATCGGAACCAATCCCAAACACAACAGCAGGTCTGGAAGATACGGAACCGAAACGAACCCACAACTATTATTGGACCGATACAACTAATAAGCAACAACAGGCCAAAATGAACCACTACAGCAGTCTCAAAAGCGGGCCAACAACTGACCACAGCAGTAGCCACAAGAGCAAGCAAGTTGCATGCCAAACCGGATACCCAATCGAACCCAACTGGGATGTTGGATCAATTAAACAACTTTGGAATATTATATTAATGAGGCAGGGACGATCGGAGATGAATATTGTAATAGCCCACAGAGATGTTGGATCAATTATTATTTTTTACACAAACCCAATCGAAGCAAACCCCAACTTTAGAAAAAAGGAGAAAAAAATATATATATACTAACCCAATCGAAACAAACCCCATACCAGCTGAGATGTTGGATCAATTATACAACTTGGAATATTGTATTAGTGAGGTAGGGATGATCGGAGATGAAGGGGATCATGATGAACGCTATTATTGTTGTTGTTGTTGTTGTTGGTGTTGTTGTTGTTGTTGGTGTTGTTGTTGGTGTTGTTGTTGTTGTGTTGTTGTTGGTGTTGTTGTTGTTGTTGTTGCTGCTGCTGCTGCTGTTGCTGTTGCTGCTGTTGTTGTTGTTGTTGTAGTAGTAGTAGTAGTAGTATAAATATTAAAATAATAATAATAATCTTTATTATTATTATTATTATTATTATTATTATTTTAAGGAACATCACTTCCGGATTTTGTTGAATAGGTTGAAAATCACCGTTAGTAATAACATGCCAAAGATCAAGATCTTTTGATTTAACATATGTCTCGAATCTATTTTTCCAATAAATAAAACTATCACTTTCAAAAAGTGGTGGTCTTTGCATGGATTGCCCTTCTAGATATTTGTCGGAATCCATAGATCGATCCAAGCTTTAAAATACAATATATTTTAAAAATCTTGAGTGACCTTGGCTTCTGATACCAATTGTGGAAACTAGAAGGGGGGTTGAATAGTTTACAGGTTCGTTTTACGTTTTAAAAGTTTGCTTTCAAAATACTTAGATTCGAGTTGTATGTTCAACCAATCAACAATATGAATCAACAATGTAAATATCTAAACTAATACTAAATAACAATCACAACAATATAAAGAGATGAGAGAAGGAACAATCAAACCAAGACACCAAGATTTATAGTGGTTCAGCTACGAAGCTCTTCTTCGCCCTACTCCACTCCCCGAGTATCCTACTCGAGATTTTACTATGTCAACAAGCTCCCTTCAGGCGGAGAAAACCGTTTACACGTCGCTTACGTTATTTTTCGACACTAAGCTAAATGTCGAGTCCTAATCTTAGCTAGAACCAATCTACCACTTCACAAACACTATACACTCACAAGATCTACACTATCGGATTTACACACAATCCGAATCACACAATTACACAAGATAATTACAATAGAGATTTGATACTTAGAAGAAGAGAGGAGAGATCACTAAATAACAATTCATTTCTTGGCGAATACGAATGTTCTTCTCTTGCACTTGATAGAAGAATGAGAAAGATGAGATGAGATTGGATCACTTGAAACAAGATCTAAGAATGTTAGTGATCAAGAGATTTAGAGAGAGAAAGAAGGTTTTTAGAGAGAGAAAGTTATCTGAAAAATTCGTGCAAAGAGGTGTGTTTTTCAGCTGGGAATGGAGCAGTATTTATAGGCAGGAAAACCCAACGGTCACTGCAGGCGGTCCTGGCGGTCCCAGATATATCTGGGGGCCGCCAGACCTATAAAGGGGCCGCCCAGTAGACTACGCTCCTATTTTTGTCTTTTTTATGAGGAAGGTTGTATCTGGTATGGAACCTTTCATTTTGGGGAAAAATTTAAATTTCAAATTTTAAGTTTTTAATAAAACTTTTCTTTTAATTAGAAAAATATTTTGTATAATTATTTTTGTGAAATACTTTTGTAAAAATGAAAATGATTCTGATAAAAATCTTTTCTTAAATCATTAATCATTCTTAAGAATTGTTTATGTTCATACTTAAGTGATTACTATCTTAGAAATGGAATTTTATGATTAATAATTTGTAAACGTTTAATTTTATCGTAAACGTTTTTACATTTTGTTTATTATCAAAACTTAAGAGGGTCGAAAAAAATAAATAAAACGTTTTTAGATCATTATTTTGTATAGCAATCTCTTCCTTTTTTATGATGACAAAATATAAACTCATTTTGTATAAAATTGAATGTTTCAAATTATTAATGAGTTTTCATTCTATTTCTCCCCCTTTTTTCGAATTCAAAAAGGATGATCGTCGAGTAGTTGTAGTAAGAAAGAAGTCGACGATATCAAGACTCCCCCTTGATGTGTGCTCTCCCTCGTTTGGAGCACCAAATGATCGATCTTACAAAAATTGTTTGCTACAAAACAAAGTTAGAGGTACAAGTGCAAGACAAATATCTTTCAACAAATAGCAATATAGCAATTTATGCAATAAAACATAAAGTGGCTTCATTCATTACTTAATAAGCTCATACAAGAAGCATTGATTTCAATTGAAGCTAAATACGAGATAAGACAAATTCATACTATAATTGTATGAATCATTACAAGATAAAGTAGATAATCATAAAATAAAGACATAATAAGGCATAGATCTATACTAGTGGATTCTTGAAATGTAGAAGATGCCATAATCAAAAGATGGGTTGTCGATTATTTAGGTAGATTAATCATATGAGAATGATCAGTTAAAGAGGGAAAAAGAGGAGGTTGGTGACACATGGTTTGGAGGGGTACGAGTTTGAGGTATGAAACGGGTGAGAAGAAAGTGAATGAAGTTGATTTCATTTCTCAAAGAGTGGAATTAGTGTCTAGAAAACTTACAACAATGACAAAAACTTGAGTGAAATTCAACTTGAGCATGAGAAAGAGGATGAATTGGTTACGGTGGTGATGAAAGTGGTGCATGAATGTAGGCATTGGATGGGTTAGTGTGTGAATCAAGGATGGTGGAAATGTTATGAAGTTGGTTGATCATTGACTCTAGGTGGTATTATATGATGGTGATGAAAGGAGATTGAAAATGTGGACTATTGGAGGAAAGTGGAGGTGAGTCTTTAGGGAAACAAGGTATTAATTTAGTGTGGATGTCTTGCGTTTCCATACTTGTCTTACCGACATTCTTGGTTTTCTAGAGAAGTTAGAATGGTGGTTTTAGCAAGACATTAATGATGAAGGAGAGGAGAATGAAGAAGATGGAGGTGGTGATGAATTATGAGAGTTGGGTGATTTAAATAATGGGAAAAATGTGATAGAATGGCAAAGCATGGTTTGGATAGAAGAAGATGCAAGAGATGATTTAGCTAAACAGGAATGCCATCTTAAGGCTGTAGGTAGGAAGGGTCAAAAGAAACAGAAAAAGAGGCAGTCTCAAAAGTTTCGTTCCCACCCTTAGTCAGGTGGTCCCATATCCCACATTCGGTCCTAACCATATGGAGTGGGGGGACCCGTCGGTATTTATGGGGGCCCGTTTTTAGAATTTATTTTCCAGTTTTTCCTTTCTAAGTTTCAGTTATTTTGACATCTTTACCTAAATCAATAATACAACTATTCAATGCAATAATATATGGCCCCTAAACTAGCTTACAAATCAATTAGCAATATAGTATTGTAACGCATGTCATATTTCATAGAATTTGCTAACAAAAAGCATTGATAGTATAAAATGAAGATAACCCAAATGCAAATGTAATTGTCACTTTCCATTCTAGTCCTAAAAAATTTAATAACGCAATGTATTAACATATAAAAATAATAATAATAGTTTCTAATTGTTATGCCAACTTTTTCACTTCCATTTCCCATTCATCATGTTTTTGAGAGCTTGTCCAATTGACCTTAACCATTCCCGGTGAGCATCTCGTTGTTGAGTTTGAAGATTTATAGTTTCAGAGAGATAGGTGTTCAAGTTATGACTTTCATGAGGAGGGTTTTGACGGACTCTAGGGACAACATTGGACGAGGAAGAGACGTTTTGAGAAGGAGAGGAAGAGTTGGAATGAAATGATTCTTCATCATTTACATCAATGGTGTCATCCAACGGACGAGATGAGGATGGATGATTTAAAGTGGTAGAGGAGGAGCTAGCATTTGATTCACGAGGTCTTTTCTTGCCATGATCTGATCGCGTCTTTCGCTCATAATAAGGAGCGAAGGGATGCATGACTCGATCATGTGAGAGGTAGTGATTAATAGCTAACTCAGGAGAGACGGACACAACATGTTTGAACAATCTAGTCAAAAGCATTCCATAAGGTAAGAGTTCCTTAGGTTTGTTTTGAGTCTTTTCCATTCTTTTGAGAATGAAAAATGCTAGATTGTATCGAGTGGAGGTTTCAATGCAATAAAGCATATGACAAAGACACGCAGAGACATGATCCTTATGACCTCCTAAACAAATGGCGTTTTCACGAATGATATCAACCCATGGTTTCATATGAGGTTGAATTTCGCGAGTTAGGATTTCGTTTTTATCAACGACAATGGTTTTCTTGTTTTTAGTACGAGTGACTTGACCTTGTCGAGGAATTTGAATAAAAGACTTGACGACATTTGGAGAAGGAGGAGTGGTTTTATAACGACCTTTACTCGGAACACTTATTGACAAGTAGTCGAGTGACCACATGTCGGTGTGTGACACTTGACCTTTGAACGGTATTTTTAAGATTTGACCGAATTCCTCGAGAGTGAGAGAGAATGACTTACTTTGTATAACAAAGTTGGCCACAAAATGACCCGCGGAGTTATAATCAAAAGTTAGTTGACTATAGAACTTGAGAACAAAGCGAGGAATAATTTGTTCGTTTATCTTCAACAAACAATCAAAATCAATTGATTCAAACTTAGCACGAATATGACTCATGTTTTCAAAATTTTGACTCACAACCCTGCCCTTATGAAAGTATCATTTTTCAAGACTTGCAATTATGTTTTGTAAGGGTTGATTAAATTCATTTGATATGAGTGGAATGTAGTTTCGGGTCTTTTGATGATCTAGGTCGGTAATTGTGTGCATTGTCACCTAAAATAAGACAACCAAAATCATATTTTAATTTCTTATACTTGTATTCATATTTTAAGTTAGTGCCTAGGGTGTGCCTAGATGTGACAAATGTGGAGTAACGATTAACTCGAACTAAAAGTAAAATCTTAAGAGTTAACCCAAACGCTTTTTAATTTTATTTTGCTCATTTAAACAAGTCAAAAAATACATATGAATTATGTATCTTGAATTTTGTTCATGAGATCATTATGCATGTGTTTAAATTTTTTTTTGGATTGTATTGATAATGCATAACAACAATTTTATTTAGTTCCTAGCGTGAGTGATTTAAAAATAAAATTAGGATTTTGGTTCGAAATTAGTTTTCGACAAACTCACTAATGTATACAAATCCTATGTCTAAGGGAAGCATGTTAGTTATACATTGTATCCTAGTAGTCCTAATTATACAAAGTTAAAAGAAAAATGAAAATCCCTAATTTTAATTTTGTGTTCATCATGAACCCTAGACTCAAATTGATAGAAAATAGATGAAATGACTTACAATTGATAATGTTGATGATGTTAGAATGATTTAGTATGTGTTGATTAAGACTCCAATATTAAGTTTTAATGGTTGATTTTGAGTTTTTGGGTTGTTTTGTTCGTTTTCGTCGCTTGCAGCAGAGAGGGGGTGTGTTTGGTTTTGTGTTTAGAAATTTTTTGACAAAGTGTGTATATTCAGTGTCTGGTGATGGCGATCCTATATCGATAAGGGGGCCGCCCAAATGTGCTTTGGGGCCGCCTGAGATATGGGGGCCGCCCTCAGCGAGGGGTTTTTTGGACTTAAATTTTTGACACGGATTTGCGAGGAAGAGTGACTAATTAATTTGCATTTCGCGAATTAAGTTTATCTAACTAGTTTTTCCGGGAGAAATAAGTTAAAATTGTCACGACATACGACACACGGACTAGAATTAAAGACAATAAAGAGAAACGGACGAATACGATTTATAGAAGTGTTTTCCTTCATTCCTAAACCAAGACGTAATAGTTTTTAGAATGATTCACGTTTAAAAAATGGGGTTGGCGTAAGAATGTCATGATGTTGTCGACGGACGGCACTTTTTTGATTGAGATATGTCATTTCGGCAATATCACACGAAGAAACGTGATGACGAATTTCCGATGTGTTTTTGGTTCGAGAATGGTTGCACCGGGTTTGCTAAGGGTCAAATCAAGCTTATTGTCGCACATGATTCGGGACGTCATTTGGAGTTCCAGAATGTCGTAGTCGATAAAGAGCTTGTTTCAATCTTATATGCTTTTTGACATGCCATTCGGGCTTAACATATTCGGATTAGGTAGTGGATATAGCAAGAGCGGTTTGGTTTCTTCTCTTCGAGAACAAGATGTCAAAACAACATCCACTAACGTAAAATACCGCTAGTGCTCTTTCGTCCACATAATCTTACCGCATGATCAAGTCGGCATATACTACTAATTTATAATGTCGGTCGCCCTTAGATACCAAACTTAAGTTGCGTAGTGCCTTTAATGTATCGTAAGATACGCTTAACCGCTTCAAGGTGAGAGGTTTTGGGAGCCTCTTGGAAGCGGGCACAAAGGCAGACACTAAACATGATATCGGGCCTAATTTTCGTTAGGTATAATAAGATACCTATCATGACTCGATACTTGGTACTATCTTCCGACTCACACTCTTCATCTTTTGTGAGTTTGGTATCGGAGGACATGGGGGTTTCCATTGGTTTAGATTCTTCTTAGCCAAATTTCTTAAGCATTTCTTTAATATATTTAGATTGATTAAAGAAAATACCATCTTCTATTTATTTTATTTGTAGTCCAAGGAAGAAGTTAAGTTCACCCATCATGCTCATCTCGAATTCATCATGCATGATTTTGGCAAATTCATCACACATGTATTGACAAGTAGAGCCGAATATAATGTCATCGACATATATTTGAACGATGATGAGGTTTGAACTTTTTTTCTTAGTAAAAAAAATGTTATCTGCCATTCCCATTTTATATTCATGTTTAATAAAAAAGGCTTTTAATCTATCACACCAAGCTTTGGATGCTTGTTTAAGACCGTATAAAGCTTTCTTTAGTTTATAAACATGATCCGGTTTTTCAAAGTCAATGAATCTTGGAGGTTGTGCCACATATACCGCCTTATTGATAAAACCATTCAAGAATGTAAGATTTTTACATCCATTTTAGAATAGCATAAAATCTAAAGCACAACAAAGATTATGTATCGCTAATTGACTCAAGTCTAGCAAACAGGGGCATAATTTTTCATCATATCGATGCCCTCCTTGTTGATTATATCCTTGAGCAACTAACCTAGCCTTATTCGAGAACAATTACCGTTCTCGAGTCTAACTTTATTTCTAACACCCATTTAATTCCAATGATTATTCTTATTCCTAGGTGTGAACTAACTCCAAACGTCATTAGCAATGAATCGATTTATTCTTCTTGCATTAGCAACTATCCAACTTTCTCCGCTAAGGCTTACATCATTCTCACATTCTTCTTAGGTCTACAGTTGATATAAAACAAAAGAAGATTACTTGGTTTTGGCTAGTCATAACTAAGGTTCTTTGTTAAGGTTCCAATGACATTTCTAATGATGTTTTTAGATACCTTAATATTAACTATTTCGCAATACTCTAAAGTTTCATCCTCATGTCTGTCTTTACTAGGTTTTGTCTTTTCGGTATCCTTACTTGCTCTTCTTCTTCTAAGTCATCACCACCAAGGGTGATGACTTAGAGGTGAGGAGGTTTTCATCAAATAGTCATGTTTAGATTCTTCGACGTTCTAGTATGTTTGTTAAGGAGGATGTAGGCTTTACTATTTTGCGAGTACCTAAAAAATCCTTCCGTATGACTTTGGATCAAACTTTTGTAAGGTAGTCTTTAGTGTTTCAAAATTGAATCACTTGCTTCCAAACACTATAAGTAATCTAAGTAGGTTTCCTACCTTTAAGAGTCGTAAGGGTGTTTTTTCTAAGAATGCCTAAATTAGGATTCGGTTTGAGGATTGTATTTTGAAGTGTCTATAGCGTTACACCAAAACTTTTGTGGTAACGATTGCTCATTCAACATAGTCCTACTCATTTCTTAAAGTGTCTTGTTTTTCGTTTCAACCACGCCATTTTGAATTGAGGAGATGTGGAGCTGAGAAGTTATGTGTAATTCCATTGGCATTACAAAACTCTCTAAATTGCACCTCATTATCAAATTCCCTACCGTGGTCGGTTCTTATTGACACTATTGTACATCCTAATTGGTTTTGAATTTTCTTACTAAATATTTTGAATTGATCGAAGGCTTCGGTTTTGTCCTTAAGGAATCTAGTCCAAGTATACCTAGAGTAGTCATCTACTATGACTAAGGTGTAGCGGTTTCCTCTGTAACTCCGTACGGCGGATGGACCGAAGAGATCCATATGAAGGAGTTCTAAGCATCTAGTCATTGAGACTATATTCTTAGCCTTATGACTAGCGTGAGCTTGTTTTCTAATTTTGCAAGCATCACAGAAGTGTTGATCAAACTTAAGCTTAGGTAAGTTTCTAACTAATTCCTTAGATGCTAACGATTGAATAAGACGCATATTTACGTGACCTAATCTCCTATGCCACAATGTGGAATTTTCATCAATCGTTGCTAGACAAATTTGGTCTTTAGGCTTATTTCCTAATTTCATCACATATAAGCCTTTCTTCCTAATACCTCTACCTATGACCTTACCATCCTTAGTGATTTCACTATCATGTTTAGAGAAAGTTACTCTACACTTATTATCACATATTTGTCCTATACTTAACAAGTTAAATCTTAAGTTATCTACATGTTCTACATTATCTATTTTGAGAGAGTCATTCGAAATCGTACCTTTGCCAATAATGTTACCGCGAAGATTGCTACCAAAAATGACATTACCTCCGTTGTATGCCTTGTAGCTTGTGAAGAGCTTCCGGTTACCCGTCATGTGTTTGGAGCATCCGCTATCCTTTATCCACTCATCGGGTTCCAAGTCGACTCCAAGGCATATCTATTTATATAAGATAATACCTCAAACATTTGGTCCCCAATATCTCATGGGTCCAAAGTTGTTAGTGCTAAACATCCCTTGCATTTGATGCAATTGGTTGGGATGTGGGAATGGAAGACACATTTCCCATGACATGTAACTTTGACGTTGGAAATTGTTCCAAGTTACAGGAAAGCCACGAGATTGATTTTGTCGACCAACGTTTCTTTTTTGTTGCGGTGTTTTAGGATGAGAATAGTTATTGATGACTCTTCTAGGTGGTGGAGTTTTTGATCTAAAATTAGGTTTTGAAAATCCAACTCCGGGTTTTGACAATGGCTTATAAAATTGTTTAACTTCATTATCACTAGCAACGGGAACTTTGACATTGTTTACTATTATGTGTTTTGGTCTAGGACCCAAAATAGATTTTTGAAAAGACACACTTTTCTCAGATCCAGGCGTAACTACTGGTGGCGGTCCCATAATTGCTTTGGGGGCCGCCCATATTTATGGGACCTCCATCAGAGGATGCCTTTTTCTGAGCTTTCACAAATTTTATTTCCTTAGTTCCACTAGATGATGCTTCAAATGAATTAAACCCTAAACCTAACTTATCACCGAAGGGTTTTTGATTACTTAACATTTCATTTAAGCAATGTGTGCTCTTTTCAAACTTGGTTACTTTTAAGAGCTTCCCTCTTAAGCTTTTCATTTTCAATTTTAAGCATATGACATTTTACACATTTGAGATCAACTCCCTTGTTTTTCTCGAGTGTAGACACTTTTTCTTTTAGAATACTAAGTTCTTTTTCTAAACTATTTCTAGTGGCTTTTAATCTTTTGTTTTTAGTGATTATCTTTAAACTCATTTTGCATAGTTTATCATATTCATTATCTAATACTAAATCATCTATTGACGAGTTTTCATCACTAAAGTAAGAGGATTCAGAACATACCTCACTTGATGCTTGAGCTACGAGACACGTTTCGTTTTTGACCTTCTCATGCATCGTTAGCAACCCAGAGCGCGTCCAAGAACACCAACAAAAGCTCTTTGTTCTTGTCTTTTGGTTGTTTTGGGACATTCTCCAATAAATGGATTCGGGTCGCCGCATCTAAAGCATTTTCTATCACTTTTACCGTTCTTGTCATCACGGCTTCTTTGGAATGTCTTTTTGTCGTTCCGAGGTTGTCTCACGAATCTACCTCTTCTCTTAAAGAACTTCTTGAAGTCTCTTACCGCCATGGCGTACTCTTCGTCTTCACTTCCGGAAGTCAAACACTCTTCATCACTAGATTCTTTCTTAGCCTTTAAAGCAAGAGATTTCCTTTCAACTTTTGCTTTGACTATTTCAGAATCTTTCTTGATGATCATTTCGTGAACCTTGAGGTTCCCGATTAGTTCATCAAGAGATAGTGACGTTAAGTCTTTCGACTCTTCAATCGCCGTGACCTTTGCTCTCCATTTAGGATGTAGAGCTCTAAGAAACTTCCTTACGTAGTTCTTACTAGAATAACCTTCATCAAGAGCTTTAAGACTAGTAATAATAGTATTAAATCTAGCAAAAGCACTATCTATAGATTCGTCTTCGGAAATGACGAATTGTTCATATTGTTGAACCAAAAGGTCGATCTTATTATCTTTGACTTGGCTATTACCTTGATGGGTGATTAACAAAGTTTTCCAAATTTCTTTTGCCGTGTTACACATGAAAATTCTTTCATATTCTTTTCTTGGCAAAGCATTGTAAATAACCATTTTTGCTTCATTATTTTTCGCAAGTCTCTTTTTGAGATCATCGGTTTGTTTTTCAAAAGGGATAACCTCATCTAATTTGGTTTCCGGATTTTGTACAATAGGTTGAAAATCACCATTGGTAATAACATGCCAAAGATCTAGATCTTTTGATTTAACATATGTCTCGAATCTATTTTTCCAATAAATAAAACTATCGCTTTCAAAGAGTGGTGGTCTTTGCATAGATTGCCCTTCTAGATATTTGTCGGAATCCATAGATCGATCCAAGCTTTAAAATACAATATATTTTAAAAATCTTGAGTGACCTTGCTCCTGATACCAATTGTGGAAACTAGAAGGGGGGTTGAATAGTTTACACGTTTGTTTTACGGTTTAAAAGTTTACTTTCAAAAATGTATAGATCCGAGTTATATGTTCAATCAAATCACAATATGAACAAGCAATAACTATCTAAACGAAAACTAAATAACAATAATAATAATGTAAAAAGATAAGGAAAGAAACAACCAAACCAAGACACCGAGATTTTATAGTGGTTCGGCTACGAAGCACCTCTTCGCCCTACTCCACTCCCCGAGTATCCTACTCGAGATTTCACTATGTCAACAAGCTCCCTTTAGGCGGAGAAAACCGTTTACACGTCGCTTACGTTATTTTTCGACACTAAGCTAAATGTCGAGTCCTAATCTTAGCTAAAATGAAGAATACAAGTAATCTTTGATATGAAATGAGTAGGAACTTAGTGAGAGAAAGTGGAAGGAAGGATGTATTCTAGAGAGAGAAAGTAAGAAAACATATAATGCATAAATGAAATGAGAATACAAAACCAATCAACACCCTCTCCAAGGCATGGAGAGGGTATTTATACCCTAATGATGGTCGGCCATAGGCCTTGATGGGCTTTCCATGGGCCTTGGGCCATGTTAGCTTATGTTACTAAACATATGAATAACTACGGGCTAAGACTAATACATATTGGAAGTGACCGATACTTTTCTTGTTTCTAACAATCTCCCCCTAAGGGAGGTTACTCCAATTTACAAAACTTTAAACCTAGCATATTATGCTTCATCTTTAGTCTTCAGCTCGTAAACTTCATTTCTTGATTTACTCTTGTGAGTATGTTGTAGTGATTAGTGACTTTGGGATCAAGCTTGTTCCTTTATCTTTAACTTGTATGTGATAATGTGATCTTGAGATCATCAACCAAGCATAATCTCTTCGCCATCTTAATGAACTTTGTCATCTTGTGAAACTTGTGACTTTGGACCGACATGCTCATACCTTTCTTGATTTGTTGACTTGAAAAGCTTTAACGTTGCATCTTTCTTGAAATTCTTTAACTTTAACACTTCGTCACTAAGAGAAAGACGTTCGGTATCAGAGTGACGGAAACTTCTTTGAAATTCTTTGACTTTAATACTTTGCCACTTCAAGAAAGACGTAAGGTATCAAAGTAGTAGAAGTCTTGAAACATGTACTTGAGCTTTCATGATGTCTTTATGTTTGTCGGTCTGGTATGAGCATGTAGCTATGAATCTTGTGAGTCAGCGGAAAACAGGTACCTTCACCACCATCTTTAAGTTTCCTGCAATAAAACAGTTAGCAATAAAGCGAGGGGGGCGAATATGGCTTTGTCATTCGCCCATGTTTGGTTGGAGTAACCTTCGAATCCGTGAGGATCGACTTGTGATCAGGTAGATTCAATTTAAGAAGAATCTCCTTGACAGGATTTCCAGCTGAAGTATAGAATCTTTCTAACACATGTGTATTAGATTCATCAAACTCAGCATGTTCTCATTATCGGAACGTCTCAAAGCAGACAGCACGATAAGAGTGAACCAGTGAGTTACTATCTCACCGATTGAAGTAAAAAATTGATTTGAAAATCAATCGACGTGTCACTTGCTAAAGTGGTTTTGTGACACATCGAGAGTGTTAATCATTTCAAAATTCATCATCAATCGTCAATTCATAACCTGGAACAAGTTTAATTCTTATAGAATCGCACCATCGTTTCTTTCCAGTTGTCACCAGTTTGATTCATATAGAATCGCACAAGTCACCTACCATGAGCTTGTTTGATGTTGACTCAAGCAGGATTTCCATCTTCATTGTGAATACTTAAGTATCACTCGGATGTTCTGGCAAAATCACAAGGATAATGCGTAGGACTCTTTATATTTTCTCGTTATTCACATTGTGTGAAATAGCAAGCATAATTTTGACAAGTGTCCTAATGAGATTTATGGATGATCTCTTTTGGCTCTAGACTCAATAGTGCTCTTTTGTTTTAGTGATCGGAGGCTGGAGCAGACTGCCACCTTTTCAATATCGACTAACTCGGAGTGAGAAAGTCGATAGAAATGCGTGTAATCTCCGTGAGAAATGAAACAAGAGTCTGTTGAGAGACCTTGAGTGGCTGGGGAGGGTTGTGCTTAGCGTCACTGGGTCCATGACTGTCTTCAATGTCGGACAACAACTTTGTGTTTCCGACAGATTATGTATTGACATGGTTTCTGCCTAAGTGTATGGAGGGATTCTTTCTTTTCACCCTTTATCTTTACATTTCTTTTTCATTCTTCAACCCCTTCAATGCTTACCGAGATTTCATAACTAACACCTTGTTGGGTTTGTTCCAGTGTTAGCTCCATCTCAGTCGGCATTATTCCCGATTCTTACTTTTTCTCCTTTTGTATCATACCTAAGGACTTATACACTAACTAGTGGATATCCTTGGGTAGATCCCTCCGGTTTTGGTTGGATAATGGGTTTTAAATACCTATGCCTAACTACCTTATATCTCCATAAATTAAAGTACATGGTCGGTCTTTTGAGTATTCCATCACGATCAGAACCAAAATTATTGAAAAGTTCAATCAAAGTGTTTGATATAAATATCAAAAGGTTAATCCCTTAATATTTTGGATATCAATTGATTAAACTTTCGAGGAAAAATTGTTATATACTATATTTAAGGAACATTTTAATGCCCCCCCTCAATTTATGAGGGTATATAAGATAGTGCTGAGTATAATAATTTGAATTTTTTTGAATTTACTAAGAAATTCTTAAAAATTTTGTACTCGAGCACTCCTTATTATCACCATAAGTCTACACTATTTAATTACATATTCACAAAGTTATATTATTTACCAGATTTGACCTAAATGATAAGAACATCATATGATAGAATCATATGGTTCTTTGTAGCAGCTGAAGGTCTCCCCTGTAAGGTCTTCTACCAACGAACCTTTCCAAATTACGCATCAACCTTCTATCCTTGAGTTTCTTGTCAATGGCGTTAATCATCACTCGAGCTCTCTACTTGTCTTGTTTTGACCATTTCCTCTTTGGTAAATACTCCATTTGAATTCCAGTAGCAATATCATTGAGAGTTGTGCGAACATGGTCAAGTGTGCCGTCACTGAACTTGTGAAGTTCATCAGTACGCATCAAATGATTTCTGCCCATGTCATCTTGATAGATAATTCCTTGGATATCACGGTAAGCAGTGTAGGGAGTCATATTTCTAAGATCAGAACGGTATGTGTCAGGTTTGGTGAGGTTTATCTTCTTCTAATAGCTTTCAACTGCCAGTTGTAGATCCTCCACACGTTCTTGTCCTCCCCCGCTAACTCCCCTGTCCCTTCCCTCCCCCCTCCACTCCAAGACTCCACACCAGCTGCAGCTTCTCTCTGTTCTCCCCCTTAAAACTCGTCCATCCCCCTCCCTACTCACAGCTCACCTCCCTCTCGTTCTTCCTTCCTCTACTTCTCATACCCATACCCCCTCCTCGACTCTTTCTTTCAACTACTTCTCCCCCTCAACTCCGCTCCTCCCCCCCTCACTCAAAACTCACAACACCTCCCCTCTCCCCACTACTTACCCCCCCAACCTCCCCCGCGTTTTACCCCCCCCTCCCTAAACCCTCATCCTCACACTCATCCCCCCCTTCCCCTCTCCTTTCACCTTCCCCCGTTTCCTTTTCCTTCCCCTCTCCCGCCCCGCTCTCCTCCTCCTTCCCTTCTCTTCCCTCCTTTACCCCCCCCCTTATCCCACCTCAAACCCCACTCCCCCCGCTCCCTTCCACCCCCCTTCACACTCACACTCTTACTCCCTTTTCCACTTACCGTACTACCCTCCCCCTCACCTGCCCCTACCCTACTATCCTCCTTCAGTTACCCACACCTGCCTTTTCTCACACTCCACCGCATCCTCCCACTACTACTCCCCCCTCTCACCTTTCCTCCTCCCCCTCCACCAAACCGTTCCACCACTCGTTCGCACCCTACTTTCTCGCCCTCTTTCCTCTCGCTTCGCCCCCCTATCCCCACCCCTCCACTCCTCTACCTCCCTCTCACCGCACCCACCACCCACCAACTCCTTCCCCCTTTCTCCTCTCACTTCACCCCCCCCTAACTACTCCTATCACTCCTCCCTTCTCTAGTCACCCCCCGCATTCCTTCCTCCATCTTCCCTTCCTTCCCATCTACTCAGCCACTCCTCTCCCTACTCCTATCACCACTCTGTTACCCCAGCCCTATCCTCCCTTCTCCTCTCACGCCCTCCACTCCCCCCTACCTACTCCCCTTCACACCACTTTGCCTTCACACCTTACTCCTCCCATCTCCGTCCACTTTTCCCCTACTCCTACCAGCCCCCCTTCTCCCCACTCCTTACTCTACCCACACTACCCCTACGTCCCTACTCTACTCCTCCCTTCTCCTCCTCCACCACCCTCTCCACTACCTCACCCGCCTCACCCCATCACACCTCAAACCCTTACCTAGCCTTCCCTACTCACTACTCCCCATCCCTCGCTTTGCCCTACCTCCTCACTTCTTTCTCCCCCTTTCCCGCCCTTCTTCCTACTCTCTCGCTCTACTCCTTCCTACTCCCCCCTCTTCCCACCGCACCCCCCAACCCTCCCACCTCTACCACTCCACCCTCCTCACCCTCTCTCCACTTTTCTACCTCACCTCTTATCTTGCCCGCTCCCCCTATACTACCTTTTACACCTCTCTCCTCTCTTCCACTTTTTACACCCCCTCCCTCCCCTTCACCCCCCCCTCCACTTCTCCCTCTCAACTTTCCCTCCCGTTGTGCCCACCTACCTCCTGCCCCCCCAGACACTCCCCTCTCTCCCCGTTTCCCCTTTTCCCCACCTCTCCATCCCTACTCTGTTCTCTCCCCTGCCTACCTCCCTGCTACCCAACCCCCCTCCCCCTTCCACTACCCCCCAACCTTAGCTCTCCTGTTCACCCACACTCCCGCCGCCTCCCTACCACTCTCCCTTCGCTCACGTCCTCTTCCATAACTCACCAGAGAACCTCGTTCCGCTACTTAACTCCTTCTACCCCCTACTACCACCTCCACAACTCGTCCTCCCACCACCCCGTTTCTTGCTAACCCATTCGCCCCCACTCACTCCCCGTCTCACCTCCCCCTTCACTTCCCTCCCACCCTCCGACTACCACCGAACCACTCACCATTCTCTTCCAACACCTCCCTCGAACCCCCCACCTCTCCCTCACGCTCTCCTGTTACCCGTCCCTCCTCCTTCTCCACCCACCGCTCTCTCACCCACTCTAGCTACTTTCTCCCTCCCACCCCCTCTCCTCCTCCCTACTTAAGCTCTTCTCGCCTGCCCACTCTTTACCCTCCAACTCTCACCCTCACTCCCACTCCCCCCCCCGTTCCCTCACGCCTCCCTTTTCTCTCTCCTTCGGGCCTCACCCCTCTTTACTTCCCTCCTCCTCCTGATCACTCTCGCCCACCTCCCCTCCGCACCTCCTCTCTCTTCCGCCCCCCCTCCTTCCTTCCCGACCTTCTGCCTTTTATCCTTACTCTTGACTACTCCACCGCCTCTCCCCCTCCTCCACCCTCCGCTCCTCAACTTCCTCCCTTCCCACTCCCCGACTTCCCACCAGCCCACCTCTCCCCCCCCCCCCCAGCACGCACCCTCCCCCATCTCCTCCGCCCTCACACCCTCTTCACCCTCTTCTCCCCCCTCACGACTCCCTCCCGAACTCTCCTAACCCCCCTCCCACCCTCTAGCTTCCTCTTTCTACTTTACTCCCCCCCGACTGACCCCCAACACACGTTTACCCTACACTCTCCCTTCCTACTTCTCACTGCTCCTACTTCTCCCCCCCTTCTCGTCTCCTCTTCCCTTTCACAGTCTCCCTCCTACTTCTCTCCTCTTCCCAACCACTCCTCCCTCCCCCGTCTTCCCTTCCCTCACCCCCCCCCCTTCTCCTCACTCTACTTCCCCCTACTTCTCCTACCCTAACCCTCGAACTACCTCATTTACTTTCTTCTCTACACCTCCCTCCCTACCTTCTCCCTCCTATCTAACCCTCCCGCTATCCAACCCTTACTCTTCACTAACCTCTCCTCTCCCTCCCCTCTCTCTTGTCCCTCTCCGCCCCTCAACTCCCCCTACTCTACTTAACCCCCCTCTCAGCAACACTCCCTTCTTCCCGCCCTCCGGTTATAACTTCTCCCCCACCCTCTCACCCTGTTTCTCCCTCCCCTCCTCTCCCTCCACTTCCCTCCCCCCCCGCTTCCTAACAACTCTCTTCTCGCCCCCCCCCACCTACCCCTCTACTTGCCCTCCCCGACTCCCACCTTTACACAACCCCCGACTCCTTCAACACCCATTCGCTCCCCCCTTTCACTCTCCTCCGCCTCCCTCCTTCCTCACTCTTCTCTCTTCCCCATCCTCCAGCTCCACCTCTCTCTCCCTCAACGCCCCCTGACTTTCTACTTTCCCCTTCTTCTCTCCTCCCAACCCCCCCACACTTCTCCTCTCTCCCGGGCACTACTTCACTACACTCCCCTTCCCCCACCCCTCTCCTTACGAACAACTCTCCGTCCACTACCAACGACTCCTTTACTTTTCTCGCCTCTGCCCTTCTCCCTAAACCCCACTCCGACTCCTACTCCCAGCTCCCTCCCTCCCTAACTAACCTCCCTTCCCCCTCCCCCCCCACCCTACCTACTTGTCTCCAACCCTCCCACCCCTTTCCCTCACCCCTCTCCCCACCCTCCACCCTCTCCCTACACCTGAGCTCTCCCACCTCACCTCTCCCTCTCCACACTCCTCAATACCTCTCCCTCTATCAACTTCCCCCCTCCTTCCCCTCCCACTCCTTACCCTACTTCTCTCTTCCTCCCCTCCTACTACAACCCCTCCTCACACTAGCGCCTTCTTTACTCTCTGACTCACCCCTTCCTTCCTAACCTTAGACCCTGCTTCTCTCCCCGCACCCTCCTCCCTCTCCTTACCTCACTACAACACTCACACTTCCACTTTCTCTCCCTACCTCCTACTCAACTTTCTCTACCCCTCCCGCCCTCTTACTTGCCTCTGCCCTCCCTCCTCTATCACACCCCTCCAACTCCCTAACTGGGGCCCTTCCACACCCCTACACCCACTCTCCTTACTTACCCCCACTCACAACTCCATCCCGCTCTCCAAACCTTCTCCTCTCCCCGCTGTGCCCCTCGTTACCCTACCCCTTCCCTCACCCTCCACCCCTTTCTGCTCCCCCTCCCTCCTCCACTCTTCTCCAGCTCCCCTACCCCACCCTTTTGTCCTACCTTCCCACTCACCCCTCCATACCCCCCCCTCTTAAGCCCAACTCCCTTAACCCCCTTCCTTACGCTCCTGTCCTCTCTACTACACGCCCCACCGTCTCACTCTCCTACAACTCACCTCCCTCTGCCTTAACACTTAGACTACCATCTCACACCCCTCCCTCCTACACTACCCTTCCTTCCTCTCCCTCCCTCTGCTCTCCCTCCCTCGCTCCTTACTCCCCCCTCCCACTCCACTCTCCCCTCCTTCTCCTTACCCCTCTTCCCCCTTGCCCACTGATCTTGCTCCTTTCAACCACACCCACTCCTCCGCACCTCTTACCCATCCTCCCCTCTACCACCCCCACAACTCGACTCACTCCCCGCACACCCTCCCCACTCCCACCCTTCCCCCCCCTTCCCTCTCCCTATCCACTAGACCTCTCTCCCTTCTCTCTCATAGCCTCCCCTCTTCACTCATCCTCTCACACCCCCCCGTTTTCGTCTTACTACCACTCTAACCTCTTACCCCGTCACCACCTCACTCTCTCTCCCTTTCCTTTACAGCTCTCCACCCCCCTCCCACCCTCCCCATCCTCTTACCTTCCCGTCTGTCCTCACTTCGTTCCCTACCCCCTACTACCCCCATCCTCCTCAACTCCCACCCCCTCCCACCCCCCCACCCCCCCCCGGTCCGCGTACTCCCTCCTATCTTCCCTTAACCCACGACCCCTCTCCCCCTGTCTCACACTACCTCCACCCCAGCCACACTCCTCCTCCCCTCCCCTTCCCACCACGACCCCTCACCCCCCTGCTCACTCCTAACACTTTGCCTCTACTTTCTTTTGTCTCTACACTCTCCCCTACCCTCCCCCCTCTCTTCCCCCCTACCACCTACTTCTCTCCTACCTCCCCCTCCACTCCCCCCCTCCTCCTCCTACCTCTCCCTCCCCTTCGCCCTCTTCTTCCTCCCCCCCCCTACAGCCTCCCCTCATCTTCGCCTCTGATCACCTCTCCACTCCCTCCCCTTTACTACCCCTCTCTCTTCCTCTTCCCACTCCTCCCCCCCCCTCCACTACTCCTCTTTACCCACTCCTCTTCCTATCGACCTCCACTACCTCCTCCCTAACCCCTTCCTCCCTCTTTCCTCACCTCCACCAACTACCTCCGTCCTTCACACTTCAACTCTAAACTTACCACCCCCTCCCTCCCTAACTCCCCCCCCCTAACCCTCTTCCCCCCCACTTCCCAGACCACCCTAACGCCCTTACACTCCTTCCACCACCCCCACCGCTACCTCCTCTTCAACACGCCCTACTCCCCTCCCCTAACCCCTCTCCCACCACCCTCTCTAACCCGTCTTACCCCCACTTCCACTCTTTCGACCCTCTTACCACCATCGCATCTCTCCCTCCTCACCCTCCGCACCCTCCTTCTTTCCGTCGCCCTGCCCGCTCTCCTCTCAGACCCCATAATTCACCCCACCCCCCTTACTACCTTCCCACCCCTGCCCTAACCCTCCCCTTCCTCTCTACCTTCCTATCCGGCACGTTCTCCCTCTCGCCTCCCTTCCCCTCCCCCCTCCCCGTTCCCTTCCCTTCCCCAACCTCCCCTCCTCTCCCACACGACTTAATCCCATTCCTGTTCCCTTCTTTCCTCTCCCCTCCATAACCCTCCGTCCCCCCTCACCCTCCTAGCACTTCGCACTGCTTCCTTCACCCTTCCCTCTACCCCCCCTCCCCACCACACTTTTCTCCCCTCACCCCCCTTCCCCCTCAACTCCTTCTTATCCACCTCCATACCTACCCGCCCCCTCCCCTCTTTCCCTCCTCTACCTGCCTTTCTCCTTCCCCTTCTCCTACAGACCCCCACTCCATGAATCTCCCCCCCTTTTCCCTCTCTCACTTCCTTCCTCGTCCACCTTTTCCCATTCTTCCTCCCCACTCCTCGTCATGCTGTCTTCCTCCCTCCGCCCCTGCACTCACTCTACCTTCCTCCGCTCACACCTCTTACCCCTCCCCCTCCCCTACATCCTCTCGCCCTTCCCCTTTTTACTTCCTTACTCTAGACCTCCCTACCTCACCTCCACCTTTCTCTCTTCCTACTCGTCCTACCTCCTCAACCCTCTCTCCACTCTCCCCCCTCTCCCCCCCTCCCTCTCCCCCCTTCTCACTCTCTCCTCGCCCCCCCATGCCCCCTACCCTTTCTCTCTACTCACTCTCACCCTACCTTACCTCCCGCTCTCGACTCTTCACGCCAAGCCTCATTCCTCTCACCTTTATTTTCTCCTACCCCTACTATCTCTTTCAGACCCTCTCCCCTACTCCACTCCTCCGCTCCCTTCTCACACCACTCCTCACCCCCTCCCACACCCCCTCCTCCCCTCACCTCGCTCCTCCCTTTCCTAACCATCCCCCCCCCTAACCACCCTCTCTTCTCCCTACTCCCCCACCCTCTCTACCCCCTCTCCCCCTACCCCCACCACCTCTTCATCTCTCTCTACTCCCTCCTTCCTCCCCTTCTCTTCCCGTCCACCTCCCCCTCCTCCGCCTCCCTCCTTTGTCACCCCTCCACACTTCTCCCCCCTTCCTCTCTCCCTCCCCACCTTCCTTCCTTCTCACCTCCCTTCCTCACCACTTCCTTTTAACCCCTCTCCCCTACTACCCCCCTCCCCCCCCACCCTACTTACTCCCCTTCCTCTGCCCCCTCACCCCGTTCTCCCTTTCCCTTTCTTCTTCCTCGCCCTACCCTCCCCTTCCCTCTTCTGCCCCCCGTTCGACTCTCCCCTCCTACGCTCCGTATCCTCCAACCTCCCTTCCCCGTAACGCAACCTCCACTCCCTACCCCTTACTCTCCCTTCCTCCCTCCCTCCCCCTATCCTTCCACTTCTCCAACTACCTCCCTCCTACTCCTCTCCCTCTCCTCACCCTCACCTCGCTCCTTTGACTACTACCCTAACCCCCCTGTTCTCCCATCCTTAACCGCTCTACGCTCTCTCCCCCTCCCTTTCCTTACTTTCTACCTCCCCCTCCTCTCGCCTTCCTGTTGCACTCTCTCCGTCTCTTCCTCTTCTTACTCCCTCAACGTCAGCTCTTTACTCCCTCGGTACCGCCCCGCTGTTACTGTCCCTCCCAGCTTCTCCCCCCTCCTCTCCTACCTACCCTCTCCTCCAGCCTACACCCCGTCTTCCTTCCTCTCTCAACCCCCCACCCCTTCCTCCTCCTATCCCCTTCCTCCCCTCTAATCTCCTACTCCACCCTTCTCCCTTTCTGCAACTACACCTTCTTTTAAGCCCCCTACCTCTCCCTGCCCTCCATCCACCTTCAGCACTTTCCTCCGCGCTACCACCACTTCTCCACCTCACCTCTCCTTCAAACCACTCCTACTCTGCCCTCTTACCCTTCCCTCCCTACTCTCTTTTCTTTTCTCTTTCCCTTCCCTACTTCACTCCTCCCTAAGCGTTACGGCCCCCCCCTATCTCTTCACCCGCCCTTCACTTCTCCCCCCCCACTTTCCTCGCCTCCTTCTTCTCCCCCTACTCTACCTCCTCTCTCTCCCCCCGTTTTCCTCCCCTCGTCCCTCCTCCCCCCCCTTTCCTCACCTCCTTAGCCCCCGCCCTCTTGCTTCCCCCCCCCTTCTTCCTACCTCACCCCCTTCTTCTCCCTCTCCCCCTACTCTACTCACTTCTCCCCCTTTCTCTCCTACTCTCTCCCACACTCTCCTCTTTTGCCCCCCGCCTTCCCTACTAAACACAACCTCCCCTTCCCCCTCCCACCTTCTCCTCCCTTTCTCCTCCTCCCGTCTTCCCACTCCCCCCACTCTCTTCTTCCTCCTCCTCTCTTCTTCCACTCCCTTTCTAAAGCCTATTCACGTTTCCCCAACTTACCCTCTTCCCCTCCACCTCTCTTCCCTTAACCCACTCCAGCACTTTTACCTTCATTCCCCCGCCTCACTCCAACTCCCCTTCACCTCTCGCGTACACTTCTCTCCCACTTAGCCCCCGTCCCACCTCTCCCCCCCTCCCCCTCTCTCTCCTTCCGCTTCACCCTCTTTCTCCCCCTCCACTCAACTTCCCCCCGCTCCTCCTACTTTCACTCCTTCACCACTTCCCTAAACCCTCTACTTCCCACGCCGATTAACACCCTCTCTACCACTCTTCCCCCCTCCCAACCCCTCCGACCCTCTCCTTCCTCTTACCCCTACCTCCCCCTTCTTCTCTTCTCTCCGCTCCTACCCTACTACGTGCTTCTCTCACCCCTCGTCCGTCCTCACACCTACTCGCCCTTTTCGTCTTCTCTTTCACCTTACTTCCTCCCTTACCCTCTCCACCATCCTTTCTCCTAACCCCACTCTCACTCACGCTCCCACTCTCCTCAACCTCTTCCTCTTCTCCCTACCCCACCCCCCTTCTTCCGCTCCCTCCACCCACCGCACTTCTGCTTCCACCTCCACCCACTCTCACTCCGCTCGCCTTCACACTGACCACCTTCCTCTTTCACACAACTGTTCCACGCACTTCTACCCTACACCTACCTTCTACACCGCCCACTCAGCCTCAACCCACTTCCCTTACCCCATCCTCTCTCTCTTCTCACCTCTTACCCTTCTTCTCTCTTCTTACCCTCTACCCCTTCCTCTATCTCATAACTACTCTCACATACTTACTCATCACCTCCTACCCCACCCCACCGACCCTTACCTCCTTAAACGTTTCGCCTCCTACTACCCTCTTACCCTCTTCTCCTCTCTTTTCCACCTCTTCTACACCCTCCCCTCCCCCCACTAACAACCTACCGCTTACTCCGTCCTTACCCTCTCTCGTTACTTACATTTCTACTTTACCCGCGACTTCGCGTTTCCGACCTCCTCACTAGACTCACATCCCCGAACTCTCACTCCCCTTACTTCACTTCCGGACCCACCTCAACTTCACTCCACCCCTTTTCTTCCCTCACCTAACCACCTCTTATCTCCCCCTCCCCCTAACACTTCGCTTCCTGTCACTTCCCCTACGCACCTCTTTTCCCTACTACTTTCTTACTTTTCCTTCTACCACTCCCTACCCCAACCTCTTTACACTTCCCCATCCTCCCCCCCACCCTCCGCCCCTCTCACTCCCCACACCTCTCCACCCTACTTCCCTTCTCCTACCCCCCCCTTTCACTCTGTCCCTGACCTCCTCCCCAACACCACCCCCCTCTATCTCCACCCTCACCCACCACTCCCCCCTTCTCTTTCCCCCTCACCCAACTTGACCTTCTCTTCTGCCTCCTCTTCCTCCCAACCTCCCTCTTCCCCTCCCTTTTCACCCACTTGACCACCTCTTTCCTTACTCTCCGCTCCCCCTCTCCTTCCTCCTCCCCCCGCGCCGCCCCCCCCCCAGCACGTCTCCCCCTCCCACCCCTCGCTCACTTTTACATCTCCTCCTTTCTCCTCCCTCTCCTTCTCTACCTTCTAACACCCTATCTCTCCCTCTCCTCCCTCCTCCTCCTCTACTACCCCCCCCCGCGTCCAGCTTCCCCCTTTCTTCCCTCTTCCCTCTTACCCGCCCCTTCCACTCCCTTCCGCCTTACTTTAACTCTCTGCTTCCCCCCTACGCACCCCACCTTCTCCTCCCCCTGTCAGACACCTTTTTCCTCCCCTCGTTCTTACATCCTTACCCTGCACCCACTACCTCTTCTCACGTGTCCCCTTTTAACTCCTTCCACTTTTTTCGACATCCTTCCCCCACCCTCACCCCCTCTGCTCCCCCAACTCCCTACCCTACCCTCCACCTTCTTCACCCTCATCTCCTTCTCCCCCCACTCTTCCTCCCCACACTCTTCCCTCCGTTACTTCCTAACCTCTTCTTTACTTACCTCCCTTCTTTCGATCTACTACCGTTCCCGTCTCCCACTACCCTCCTTCTCTCTCCAGCTCCCCCCCTCTCCTCACCCCCCCTCACCTCTCCCGCCTCCCTAGCTGACCCACTCACATCCTCTTCCCCTCTTTCACTACGGCCCCCCCCTCCCTTACCTTCCTCACCCCCCCAAAACTTTCTACACCACCCACTCCCACTCACCTTACTCTCCTTTACCGCTACGTCCTCCCTTCTCCTCTCTCTTCCTTCCTTACGTCCTCCTTCCCACTTTCTTTGCCTCCTCTCTCACTCCTTAACTCCTCTTCACTACCCTCCAACCTTTTTGCTTCACTCCTCTCTTCATCTTCCACCTCCACTTTCCTCCTACGCTCCCGCCCCCTACCCCTCACTTCCCTCCTGACTTATCTCTCCTTCCACCCCCCCTCACCCATCCCTTCTCCCTCCCCCTCCCTAACCTCCTCCACACCCCACCAAACCCCCTCGCCTGCTCTTCTCTCCTACCTCCTCTTTACGGTCCTTCTCCCTACCCTATCCTCACCCACCCTCCCGCTTCCTTCCCCCCTTCTCTCCGGGCCCTTCCAACTTCCTTTACCCTTCTCTAGCCACCTGTCCCCCTACCTTCCACTACTCTCCACCTCTTCAGACCACCTTACCTCGTGCCCTCCTCCGTTTTTTCACTCCACCCCCGCCCCAACCACTCTTCTCCCACTTCGCACGTCCCCCCCTCCCCGTCTTCTCCCTTTCTCCACTCTTCCTACACTCCCTCCACACCTCCACCGCCTCTCCTTCCTCTTCCCCGAACCCGCCCACTTCAACACACCTCCTTGATCCTCTTCCTTCCCCCTTCTCCGCCTTATATCAGTCCTCGCCCTTCCACCTTTCTCCCTTCTCCCCACTTACTTCCACCCTCCCTCCACTCCCAACCCCTCTCTCGCCCCTCTCCGCTACGACCCTGCCTCCTACACCCCCGCAACCACCCCCTCCCTACTTCCTCTTCTACTCTACTTACCTTCCTCTACCCCTTCCTCCCCTCCTTCCTCAACTCCCCTCCACATCCTCCCCCCTCCACCCCACCCCTCGCCTCTTCCCTCCTCACTCTGACCTCTCTCCACTCGCTCCCTGCACCCTCCCTCCCCCTCTTCCGACCTCCTCCCACCAACTCTTCCCTCCGAACCTCCTCTCCATCCTTCACTCCCTCTCCTCTAACCCCCTCCCTTCCCCCTCTTCTCCTTCCCTACCCCTCACCCCTACCCTCCTTCTCCTCCCCTCCCTCTCTCTTTCCCTACCCCTACTTCCCCCTCGCCCCCAACTACTCTCCCCTTTAACCCCTACACCTTCTTTGCTCCAGCCAGCTTTCCACCCCGTTCAAACCACCCTACCCTACCCTCCCCCTTACCCCTTTGTTACCACCGTCTCCCAAACCTTCCCACTCCCGACACTGCCTTCGACGCCGTTCTCCCCCCCACCCCCCCCCTACTCCCCCGTCCCCCCCTCCCACCTGCTACTTCTTCCTCCCTCTCCTCCCCTACTCCCGTCCACTCCTACCCACTCACTCTACCTATCTCCCCCCTCCTCTTACTCTACACTCTCTCCCCTCCTCCTCCTCCCCCCTCACTACCTTCGACTGTCGTACTCTTCGTCCTCCCTTTCAACCACCCTCGTACTACCACCTCCCCTTTCTTTCTCTCTCCCCCACCAACTGCCTCCCCTCCCTGCTACTTTTTCCTCCCTACTCACTAGACCACTGCTTCCCTCTCTGTTACTTCCTCCCCACGTCCCCCTCCCCCCCCCCCACTCCTCCCCTCACTCCCATTTACACCACTCTTCCCCTAACCTTCGCTCCTCTCCCTCCTCCCCCGTCCTCTAGCTCCGATACCGCTCTACACCTCCCCCCTCCGCCCCCCGTCACTTACTTAACCCTCTCCTTCCCGCCCCCGCCCTTCTCCCCCCTTCCAACACCCCTCCTCCCCCTCCCCCCCTCCCTACCCTCTCTCCCACGCCCCTCTTCTCCCCCCCGCCTTCCACACCCTCCCCCCCCTCACATTGCCTTCTCCTCCTTATTACCCTCCCCTTACCTCCCACATACGACCCCCCTACCCCCCTCTCCTCTCCTCCCCACTCTCGACTCCCCCCCTCCCCCTCTTCCCCTCTCTACTTCCTCCGCACTACCCTTCACGCTTCTACCCCCCCAACCTCTCACTCCCCCACCCCCTTCTCTCTCCCCTCCCACCCCTCCTCCCTCCTCTCACTACTCCCCTTCTTCCCTTTCTCTCTCTCGATACTCTACGCTTCGCCCCCCTCCCCTCCACCTAAACTCCCCCCTACTCCCCTGTACTCCTCGCTTTTTTCCCCACCCCCGACTTCCCTACCTCCCCCCTACTACCTCCCCCTCCCCTCTCCCTACCCACGTACCCCTCCACCCTCTCTACCCCTCAACACCTTCACTTCCACTCATTTTCCCCCCCGCCCACCCACTCCCCTCTCCCCTCCTCTCCCCATTCCAAACCTCCCTCCTTCCTTTCCCTCCTCCCCCCCTCACTTCACCTACCTTTCACTCCCCCTTCTATTCTGACCCCTCTCCACCCGCTCCTGCTACTCTTACTACTTCCGTCCCCTCACTCTCTGCGCCCCCCCCCCCCCCTCCCCTTACTTCCTCCACCTCTCCCCCACTCTCCCCACTACCCTCCTTCTTCCCTCCTCACACTCCGTCTTACTCCTTTCCTCCCTCCCTCCCTCTAACCCCACTCCCCCTTACCTCCCCCTTCGCTACTCCACCCCCCACAACTTACCACCCCCTACTACTCCCTTTCTCACCATGCGTACTTCTACCCTCCTCCCCTCCCACACCTCCCTACCACCTTCCATTGTCCTTTTTCTCTACCCCCCTTTCCTTGCTTCTTCCCCTCCCCTCCCCCTCTCCTCTCTGTGCACCACTCTTGTCCTCAAATCTCACAAAATCCACAAACAACAATCACACCACTATCACAACTCTTAACGCCTCCTCTAACCAAACCTATCCCCATCCAACCTTAGACACCACAACCCACCCCTATCCCAAATAACAATCCAAAACTTAATACTCTCCTCCTCCCCAACCACACCACCACAATCCCTCCACCCCAACAACCCTCTCAAAAAGCCACTAACTCCAAGAAAAACCCCCAACGCAAAACACCCAAACACACGAAACCGACTATAAGAAAGACGACAATAACAAAAATAAGAACCCCAATTACAAACAAAAACACTATGACAAAGTCTATATCAAGAAGGGTAGATATAAACAAACGATTAACCAAATTGTCTTTTTCCCTTATTACACCATGCAAATACTTAAAATTCTTTCTAGGGCAAATCGTTTTAAAAGTAACAATTTGGAAACTAAAATATAACGCAAGCCTCTTATAATCTATCAACCCAATAGGATATTTCAAAAGTGAAAATCTCATCTAATAATGGTTTTGTGAAATTTTTCAATATGATTATAAAACACCGGTGTTAGTAATAACCTGCAAAGAACAATATCCTTTTATATAACATATGTGTTGAAACTATTTATAATCTAATAAATAAAACTATCACTTTTAAAGATTGGTGTACCTTTGATGGATTGCCCTTCCTAGAAATTTGTTAGAATCCTATAGATCGTATCCAAGCTTTAAAATACATTATATTTAAAAATCTTGAGATGACACACGGCATCTGATACCATAAATTATAGAAACTAGAGTTGTGGGGGGATTGAATAGAATACCAGGTAATTTGCATTTTTAAAAATTTCACACTCTAAAAATGTATGATTCGAGTTATTATGTTTCAATCAATCAACAATAAGAAAACAAATCCAAGATAACTATCTAATGTAATAACTACACAAATATAATAAAGATATAAAAGGAAAGAACGATCAAAACCAAGACACCAAGATTTATAGTGGTTCAGCTACGAAGCTCTTCTTCACCCTACTCAACTCCCCGAGTATCTGACTCAAGATTTCACTATGTCAACAAGCTCTCTTCAGGCGGATAAAACCGTTTACACGACGCAAACATTATTTTCCGACACTAAGCTAATGACGATTCTTAATGCTTTTAGCAAGAACCAATATACCACATGCACAAGTACTACCCAATCACAAAGATCTAAAACTATCGGATTTACACACATTTTATTTACACAACACACAAGAAAATTAAAATAGATTTTTGAATCTAGAAGAAGTACAAAAGAAATCACTAATCTACAACACTTCGTTTCTTGGCGAATACAAGTGTTCTTCTCTTGCACTCGATTAAGAAGGAGAAAAAAAAAAGAAAAAAAAAGAAAATTAAAAGAAGAAAGAGATTTGATCCACATTGAAACAAGATTAAACTATGTTCGAGATTAAATGAAAAGTAAGAGAAAAAAGGTTTAAAGAGAGAAAGAGGACTGAAAAAAATCATGCAAAGAGGTCTGTTTTTCTGCTAAGAATAGTGCAGTATTTATAGACAGGAATTCCCAACGGTTAGCTGGTGGTGGTCCTGGGCGGTCCCAGATATATCTGGGGTCGCCTAGGCACTTAGGAGGAGGCCGCCCACGACTGACTGCTCATATCCTTGTCCTTTTGTGAAGAAAGTGTTTTATCCTGTGTGAGTTAGATTTAGTTTTGGGGGATGATAAATTTAAATTTCAATTATTTTTTTAAATAAAACTTGTTTTTTATTTAACAACACTATTTTTGTAATATGATAAAAATATATATTTTTGTTAGAAATGTTGATAGATTAAGAAGAAAAATTATTTCTGATCACTAATTAAGCTTAAATGATTTGTTTATCCATTACCTTAAGTGGATTTGTCGAAATGGAATGTATATACGATTAATAACATGTAAACGTTTTTATTTTTAATCGTGAATGTGTTTTTACATTTGTCATCTTCAAACTTAGAGGATCAAAAAAATAAAAAAACGTTTTTGAAGCATTGATTGTATAAACATATTGTTATAATACACATTTGTTAGCTTGGTTTAAGTAAACAACCATATGACCAACTACTTCATCAAACTTTATATGCCATATGGATTCGGTTCCTTTCTATCAATTCATATAAGGTCTTGATCAGTTTACACACCTTGTTTTCATTGCCAGGCATGATGAAGCCCCGAGGTTGGTTCATATAGACCTCCTCATCTAATTCACCATTTAAGAAAGCTATCTTCACATCTATATGATGAATAATCAGATTGTGAATTGATACCAAAGCAATCAGCAGTCTTATGGTACTTATATGTGCCACTGGAGCATAAGTATCAAAGTAGTCAATCCCTGATTTTTGTCTAAAGCCTTAAATGACCAACCTTGCCTTGAATTTTTTAGTAGTTCCATCTACCTTCAGTTTCCTTTTGATGATCCATTTGCAACCAAGAGGTTTGCAACCTAGAGGTAGATCAACCAACACCCAAGTGTTGTTGCCCATGATGAAATCCATTTCATCATTAATCGCTTCTTTCCAGAAAGCAACATCCTGGGACTTTATTTATTTATCAAATGTTTTGGGGTCATCCTCAATGTTAAATCAATAGGAGTGTTGATCAGAGACCTTGTCCCTTGTTCCTTTAATTAAGTATAATTGAAATTCAGGTCCAAATGACTTTAGAATTCTATGCCTTTTGCTTTTTCTAAGCTCTGCTTCAGGTTCAGGTTGCTGAACCAAAATCTCATCAGCGACCTCTTCAGTGACCCCTGAAGGCACCTCATTAGAGACCTCTAATACACCAAATAGAATCATTTCATTAGGGGAACCCTGAGACTTGTTCTATTAGGGACTGAATAGAATCTATTCTCATCGCAAAATAGCAATCCCATGTCAAAATTGAGTTAATTTGAAAACTGATTTCATTCGGTTTGAATGAAATAGAACCTAAAAAGCCTTGGAATGCTTAGCATATCCACAAAGATGCATTCAATTCCTATTCACTTAAAGTTTTTAGCTTTGGATCAGGAGTCTTACAACTTCGACCCTACAACCCCAAACCCTAAATAGTATCAGGTTTGTGTTTCTTTTAGTTCAAATTTCATAAGTGGGTAAATCATGTTTCCTTTTATTTGTAACCTTATTTAAAAAATAAGCAAGGTTTGTTAACATAGCTTCATTCACCCCAGAAACACTTGACTCAGTACCTGAGTAGGACTACATGAAATTAACAATTTTCTTCAGTAATATTAATTTTCTTTTATATATACCATTTTATTGTAAGTATAGGGAGGTATTCTTTTCATGGATAAACCAACAGACTGAAACTAACAAGAGTACCATGTACTCGCCTCCCCTATCAGTCTCCTGAATCTGTTTGATCAGGGACCTGTAGTAATTTAAACTTTAGTTTTGTACACTTTGAATTTATCTAATGCTATCATCCTTATTAAATATGTAATAAATAAACATAGCAAAACCTTTGGAAGCAACACAATAAAGTGATAAAAACTATTTCTTATTCCCCCTAATGAGGGAGTAAACATGTAAATCCACACAAGTCACTGCGAATCATCTCAAATCTTTAGTTTCAGCGTTTTACATTCTGAAATAGGTTTCTTAGTTATTTTAGTCATCATGCAAGTCTTACAATTTTTAGTGTCCATGTAAAAAGCTGGGATTAACCCATCTTTAGACATATCTTGCATCCTCTTATAATGGACATGGCCCAGTCTAGCATGCCATAATGATGTGAATCATTCATTATATGTGAGATAAAGCTGAACTAATATTATCCGTAACAATATTATGGCCTAAACTATTTGATCTGCTCAAATAATCGAAACCAATAAACACACCCAAGTTTGCACAAATAGATTTATTAGATTTAGTCACTTTTTAAACCACAATTGTTCAAAATACTCCTTGAAACTAAATACATCCTAATATTAGGAACTGCAAACATCAAAACAAGTGAAACAATCTTTCCTGAACTAAATTCTTAAGATCTACTAACCTTGTTCCATTGCACTAGGGCTGTGTATGACTCCAAAAAAAATTATTTTTTTTTTCCCAAGTGAAGAATAGATCCATCATTTAGCGACTCATAAGTCTTGAACCATCATCTATCTTTACACACGCGAATAGTTGCTCCAGAGTCAACCCACCATGTAACATTATCATCCTACACAAAATAAGCCTCAAATACATATGTAACATAATAAACCTAAAAAGATTTATTAAACATATTCTAACCTTTTAGTGAGTTGGATGAACCATTCACTAAACCATTTATGTCCTGAAACCATTGGACTTTGTTGCCAACATTTAATACCACTCTTTTAATCCTTTTTCAAGTGTCCAGGTTTCCTACACTTCCAACTGATAAAACAAGTCACTTTTGGTTTCTTCTTAGGATCAGCTTTGGTGTCATGATGTTTATATTTGCCCTTATTAACAGTGTACATGGTGGGGTAGTTATGCTCCACCATATTGACAACTGAAGCACCAACAACATTGTTGCCTTTTGGCTTGTCATTATCCTGTACCCTGAGGGACTCCTCAATGCGCAGATACTGCCCAACTCAACAAGAGTTAACTCCTCCTTCTTATGTTTTAAGGTATGCTTGAAATCTTTCTAAGAAGGAGGGAGTTTATCAATGATACAAGAGACCTGAATGGCCTCATCCATGTTCATTTTATGTTGTCTAAATCTACTAAGAAGTTCATTGTATTGTTCCATAACTGGTCTTGAATCAGTCATTTTGTAATTGGTGAAATTACTTATAAGGAACTTCTAACTTGATGCATCCTTAACCATATATTTGGCCTCCAAGGAATCCCATAGTTCTTTGGAAGATTCAACACTTTGGTAAATATCAAACAAATGATCAGACATACCCTTGAGGATTAAACCTTAGCAAACATAATCATTATTGACCCACTTGGCCCTCTTCATGAGTTGTGTTAGGATTAATGTTTTCATAACTTAGTACCGACAGTACAATAGTTAGTACCGACAGTTATACTTAGTACCGACAGTACAAAGTGTTAGTACTGTTAGTTAGTTAGTACCGTTAGTAGTAAAATAGTTAGTACCGATGAGAAGATATTTAAAAGATATTTGTAAGATATTTTTCAGAAAGTCATGTGAGACTTTAAGGGTTATCCTTGATCTATAAAAGGATAACTATTGACATAGTTAGAATATATATGAAATAGACGATTACAAATCATAGAATATATCATAGTTAGCAATCTGTAACTTTAAAGAACATTTCAACAAAGTTGTTATTCAGTTAATCATTATTCTTCTTAGTACTTGTGTTAAGATTCCGCATTAACATATTGTATTCAAGTCATTGTTTCTACATAGTCAGTTGTATTTATACATCTAGGCTATCATCCTTTATAGGCTGCAAAGATCCATTCAGTTTAAGGAACCACACCATACACATAAAAGATGATTTTCTAAAGAGAAGAAGAGCAGCCAAAGGTCAAGCATCGATCACAATTCCACAGAGGA
>BQNB010013211.1:45377-77644 GCA_026074375.1 Tanacetum coccineum | reverse complement strand
AATGTGAAGAAAATGGTGTTTGAGGGTGATGATTATAAGGTGAAAGAGGTGAAGTGTTTTGTATAATGGTTCTTGGATTATATGAAAAACATGTTATATCCTAAGGTTTAAAATTTCACATAGTATCATATAGCATGGTTATAATATAAAGTAGAAAAGGTTAAAAATCAAGAAAATTCAAATTTTGGCACCTGGTCAAGTGAGCCACGGATCCACCAAAATTACGTACGGATCTACCATATGGTGGATCCGTTGGTCGCAAGTTTCAATAAAATTAACCAGAACTGAATTTTATACCTAAAACTCAAAACAAATTATCATGCAAACAACATTATCTACTACCAAATAACATCAACATGATAAAATATCCATAAAGCATAGCATAATAAAGTGAGTACATAGTTTCAACACCCAATGTAAGCATGCAGATTCAAGTTGACAAGTTAATAATCCAAAGACACAATAATTAAACATTTAAATTGTTTCACAAATAAATCTTCCTTTAACGACATCCCTTCTTCAATATCCTTGCAAAGTTGTGCAATGATCTACCCAAGTTTTTGAACATCCCTCTTGTCTTCCTTTGTTTCGTGGACATGTTTGGATCATCCTTAAGAGCCATACTATAAGACCTAGGGGAAATCTTAGTACTAGGAAAGTCTCCATTATCCGAGGGTGGTGATTCGGTTGAGGATGAGGTGGACAGTTAGGTACATTTTGACTTCCCTACATTCCTATCTCTTTTGGGAGGAGGCTTTTTGGGTTGTTTTGCCTTAAGGGGGGACATTTTCCTAGGGACAAGTTTATAACATTCATCAAATGGGTGTTCTGCCATGTTTGCTTTAAGATTCTTAAAGAGACGAGTTAGGATCATGCCATAAGGTAGAACTTTGTCTTTTCGGTCTTTAAAGAAGTACATCCTCCTAATGATGAAGTAGGCAAGATTGAAGGGTTGCCCATTTTCTAGGCAATACAACATCAAGGCAATAACTGCTTGAGTGCGGTCTCTATTTCCTATGACGGAATAGATGTTTTCCCTAATGACTAGTTCACAAGGTGTAAGGTGATCAAAAAGCTCATTTGTTTCGATTTGGTTTGGCAATTTATAGATGATGTTTCCCTCTTTGTCTACCTTTTCATGAACAGTTCTTTAATGGATTAGGTTTTGGATATCATCAATAGCCGGAAGGCGTGAGTTGTAAGGTTCAGTTTGCTCAAGGGTTTTCTCAAGTTCATCAAGACCCCATGCATCAGAGTAAATGCAAATGCCTTGATTAGGAAGATAGATAAGCTCGGAAAATTGAGCAAGGGAAATGTTGAAATGATGATTGTTGACGGTGAATTAGATTGAGAAATGGTTGGTGGAGTCTCTTTCTAGCCTAAGAGTTTTGTAAAATTCATAGATAAACCTAGGACAAATTTGCTCATCTAAAGAAAGCAAGCAATCAAAAACTATAGCGGTAAACTTAGCCACCGAGTCATCACTAAGGTCATTATAGAAGGATGGGTCAATGGTTCTCCCTTTATGAACATATCTACTCTCTAAAGTCCTATAGATATCCCTAAGTTCATTGGACATGTTGGGATCATTGTAAATTTTTGGAGCATAAGCATGGGTTTTCTTGTAGTCTTGTTGGTATTCACTTGGCATTTTGGTACCTACGTGATTAATAGTGATTTCAATGAGAAAATATTATAAATGAAGTATAATGCGATCTCTAACTGTGTGTCTATATGAAATTGATGTGGGTGTGCGGTTTGCTTGACTCAAACAAGAGAAAAATAGCGATAATACTTATGAATTAAGCACCTAGTAATAAGCAAACCTTAATGCATAACCTATGTTTGATATTGCTCTAGATGAATGGAACGAAAAATGCTTATGAATTAAGCACCTCGTATATACATTCATGAGACCTAATGTATAAAGAAAATGTTTTTGCTATGTATTAACAATGTAGTTAAACAACCCTTGTTTTGAAAAGTTCCTAGAAGTGAGGTTTTATTTAAAAATCATAACTTGGGGTTTTTGGCGAACATTGATTTTTTTTGGCGAATCACTTCAATTATGTTTTCTAAGTATTATAATAGTTATACATTGCTATATCTTAGTCTTAATTGTGCGAAAATTGTATGAAAAATCAAAATCCCCAAATTATTTAATTTAAGCAAAATCAAAACCCTAAACACAAAATTAAGAAGAAAATAAGATGAAATTACTTACAATAGTAGTTTTAGATTGATGATTTGTTGATGATATTTGTGATTAATTTCTCCAATTGCCTCTAATTATGATTTAGTATGAAGGGTTTTAGTGTTTTGGTTCGTGGGTGAGTTTGGATAACAATATAAGTGGTCCCAATTTGTTTAAAATCTGTTATTTACCCGCGTTCTGAGACCCACGGATCCACCTAGACAACCTACGGATCTCCATATTGTGGATCCGTGATCCGCAGGTGTCCAAAAATATGGACAGAGTTGATTTTCAAGAAAAATTTAGATAAGGTGTTGTGTTTTGGCAATTGAAGTATGTTATATTAACTATTAGGAGTAGTAAAATAATTTTTCAAGTCGAACGTCTAAGTTTTGCTGTGAAACCGTGAAAACTTTCGTGAAGTTCCCGATGGAATTTCAACGTAGTCGATCCTAATAGGAGTGTGTTATCTTTAAGCATAAGTTTGACCATAACTAATAACACAATCATTTATGAACATTTAGACTCAACAAAACATCGTCAACACAAGTGTGAGTTGCAATTCGATGATTGTTCTTTTCGTCCTTTTCAATCGATTTCATAATTTCATGTATTGACCATACATGTAGATTTTGAAAATATCTATGGTCATTTTATTAACATTTTCTTTATCTAGTAAAATTCTAATCTCGATTATGTTCATGATTGGAAGTTTTCTAATTGGAACTTGTAATGAGAATTAACATCTTTTGAATAATGATTAATTACTTCATTGAATTTCCGTTTACGATTATTTTTGAGATGATGGAGAATCACTATCCATGACAAGTTCCATCATTCCTAATCCTAATCTTAAATAATTAAATACTTCAGGTTTTAAAGGCTTAGTATATATATCAGCTATATTATCCTCGGATGCAACTTTCTTGATAGAAATGTTGCCCTTTTAGATGTTATCGCGTAGAAAGTGATGACGGATTTCTATATGTTTAGTTCTAGAGTGTTGTACGGGGTTTTTACTTAAGTCGATGACGCCTTTATTGTCACACATAATCGGAACATCGTCGAGGCGTATGTCGTAGTCGATGAGAGCTTGTTTCATCCATAGTGCTTGTTGACATGCCTTCCCGGCGGAGACATATTCGGCTTCGGTCGTGGAGATAGCAAGGGCCGTTTGTTTCTTAGCGAACCAAGATATCAAACAACATCCCATGAACGTACAAACGCCGCTAGTGATTTTAGGATCAACGTAACCGCCCGTGTGGTCGGAGTCGGTATAAACTATAGTTTCTATTCCGGTTCCTTTCGGATACCATAATCCTAAGTGTGTAGTTCCTCTAATATACCTAAATATACTCTTAACGGCTTATAAATGGGTAGTCTTAAGATTTTCTTGGAAACGAGAACATAAGCAAACACTAAACATAATATCGGGCCTACTTGCGGTTAAATAAAGTAAACTACCAATCATATCTTGATATTTAGAGCTATCCATCCATGGAGTCTGGCTTTCATCGATCATGGTGAGCTTGATTCCGTTTGACCATCGGTGAGCCGTGGTTGTTTGGAAATCCTTCCAACCCGAACTTCTTTAACATCTCCTTGATGTACTTGGATTGATTGTAGAATATTTTGTCTTCTATTTGTTTTATTTGAAGACCCAAGAAGAAGTTCAACTCCCCCATCATACTCATCTCAAACTCATTATGCATGATTTTTGCAAAACCATCACATAAGTTTTGACTCATGGAACCAAATATAATGTCTTCGACATATATTTGAACAATGATAAGATGTGACTTTGATTTCTTAGAAAAAAGTGTATTATCGACCATTCCTATTGAATACTCGTGTTTTATCAAAAATGCTTTTAGTCTATCATACCAAGCATTACGGTTAGTAACCCTTCGTCTTTTAAAACGAGTTACAGAGTGACTGACGGTGATATGGAATTAGATGATATTTAAAGGGTAAGGGTTTTGGAGTTTGGGGGGTGGAGGAAGTGATTTAGTGTTTATGTGAGGAGATGTTGGAAGATTGTAGGATTTTGTGGGTTTATTATTAATTGTGTAGAAAGGGTGGAGGGGTGTGTTATAGGTAATTAGGGGGGTGGTAAATTAGAATATGTGAGGAAGGGGGATGAGTTATATGTATGTTGTTAAAGTAGTGAAGTTGATTTTGGGTAGGGAGATGGTTGAAATAGAGGATGGGGGGGTTGGGATATATGATGGTAGTGTTGGAAGGGGGGTAGGAAGGGGGGGGTTGTTAAGTGAGTAGTGTTTGGGTGGATGTGTGGGTTGGGAGGATTGTGGGGGGGGATTGGTTGGATAGGGGTAGTTGAGAATTAGTTAAGGATTGTGTTGAGTAGATTAGTGGGGGAGGGTGGAAATGTTGGTGGGATTAGGAGAAGTTTGAAGGAATGTTTTTTATAGGGAATTGTTGGTGAAGGTTAGGAAGGTTGTGGAGGGGTTGGGGGGGGGGAAAGGTGGTTGTGGGATGATTATTGTGTGAATTTGTAGTATGGTAGAAGTATGAGGGAGTGTTTATATGGGAGTAGTATAGTGGGGAGGTGGGTTTGAATTTAGGAGGGTGGGAAAGATGATATGAGGGGTGGAATGGGTTAGGGGTGGAGGAAAGGGATTTAATGTTTGTGGGATGAGTTGGGGGGATGTATAGGGGGGTGTGGGGTGGTGGTTATTTGATAAAGGATGGGGAAATGTGTGTGGAGTATGATGAGTAATGATTGTTGGGATGGGGTATATGAAAGAAGGGAATTTTAGATGTGGATGTGGTAGAGGATGTTGTAGAAGTGTGTTGAAGTTGTGAGAGTTGGAGAGATATGTTTTTATGAGAAGAGGTGGTTGAAAGGTGGGGGGTGGTTTGACGGTATGAGTAATTATAGGGGTGGGGGGGGTTAGGATTGGATAATGAAAATGGGGTGGAGGAGGAGGGGGGTGTGAATAGGTAGAAGGTAGTGGGTGATATGGGGGTGGTGGGGGGGGGGGGGAGTAGGATTTGAATGTAGGATGGTTAGGGATGGAGTGGGATGGGAAGATGAATGTGGGATAATAATGTGGGTAGGTGGTGGGGGGATTGATGGGGGGGATGAGGGTGTGTGGTGATGGGGAGAATTGTTGAAAAGTTAGTATGATAGGATTAAAGCGTGGGGTTATGTGGTAGGGGGGGGGGGATGAGGGTGGGAGTGGATGTAAGTAAGTTTATGTTTGTTGGAAGGGGTTTGGGGAACTTCCCCGACGCGATCGAGGTAGCTACTAATGCTATCGACACAACAATGGGGCGAGAACATAGGCATATCTTGGGTATTGGGATTGATCACGTGCGTAACAAATGCGACACACCCACGCTCAAATATTATATCAACGACATATGTGCGGAGGAAGGGGACTGACAGTCGCGATGTAACAGTATGGAAGACCACACTTCTATCTGAGAAGTAAAACATCTTTATAAGTGTAGTCAACTAATTTGATCCGCGGTGCAAGGTGTTGGATCGTTTGATTTCTTAGTAAAATGGGTGTTAGTATACACTATCGGTTATTGTGGCTCTCTAATGTGGTGAACTATAGCGCTGGATAGCTAGTGATACCACTTAATAGAAGTGTATTACACTGTTCTACAACAGACAGAGTTGGCGGATGTATATATAAGTCGAGCACAGTTGCCCATACCACAACAGGCATTAGAGCGAGCACATGACACTACAACACACAGACACAGCCTCTTATTATCAGCAAGCTTAAACAAGAGACTCTCTATAGTGTTGTCAAGATTATGGATATCTGTAAAGCTCTTATTGATCGTCATACTGCGAGGTTCCTGTATGCAAGCAGACAGTGAGAGACCCAGGTGATTCTTCACACATGGTACAGAGAGAACAGGTTAGATAGCGATTGTAGTGGTGTATCTGCGCGTTATTTTTATCAATGTGGACACTTTTGATCCACTGACTCGAATATCTTCATAGTTGTATATAATACAGTCTCATGTTCTTAAGAGAAGTGAATTGGTGAGTGTCTACTAGACTCAGATGTAGTATATTGACAAATGTCCGTGAGTGTCGTATCAGTAACGAAGCTTACGGCGAAGGGATGTATGCACATATATGTTCTCTCTCGTCTAGAGAGCGCGAGTAGGGCGCGTGTGCAGTGTGGGATTTATATGAATATTTTATGGTTACATAGAGTGGTTATCACAGTCTATGGACACACACACTAGGAGGATAGAACGCAGTATAGGTATTGCTAATGTGGACATAAACTCATGGAGGGGGGAGAGGCTAACATGAGTTAACGACATATTACGTACTTACGTCTAATGTACTATTACACACAGTGATTCCTCACTTATATGATGATACACACCTATGTGGACACTTGGCGAGATTACAGTAAGACACTGGTGTATCGCGTGTTCAAGAGTGTTGGAGTATGTGGAACACACAGTATCGATATCAACAGATTTGCTAAATTGGAGAGGGTACCAAACATAAGCCGAGATCACATATTTCCGTGGCTCATTAAGCCGAAACAATAAGCTATAAGCTCATAATATATATCAATAATTCAAAAAAACTAAATAAGCTATAAGCTTATTATATAAGCCGAAAACCAATATCCCAAAATTAATAACCTAAAACCAATTGGGTCGAGCCCATTATGCAAAATCAACAACCAAGGCCAAGAGGGCCGAAACAAAACAAACAGACCCTTGTTGGGCCGTGACCAACAAAACGCATCCTTGTTGGGCTCGAACAAACCAACGCACCCTTGTTGGGCTCGACCAAACCAACACACCCTTGTTGGGCTCGAACAAACCAAACGGACCCTCGGTTAGCCAACCGAGCCCACTAACAAAACCAACGGGCCAAGCCCACGTCGGATGCCCAACGAAACCAAATAAGCTCTATGAGCTTATAGAATAAGCCATAAGCTCAAAAATAAGCACTTAGATGAAAAGAAAAATTACCACAACAACCATTATGTTTAAACTCAAAACCCTTATTCTTTCGTATATATATCACGCGAATAAACACCCCTTTTTAAACATCAAGACTTAACTTTTTTGACGATCAACTTGTACAACTAGCGTCTAGACATCACCATAATCATAAAAGTACAACTTAAATTCAAAGTTTTATAAACCAACTGGGCTAGCTCAGTTGGCCACCAAGATTCCTTAGGGGCTTGGGAGAGGATGTTTGGCTAGGGGAGGTCTCGAGTTCGAGTCTCACCCGAGACTTTTACCCCTTCAGGCGGAATAAGAGGAAGTACAGGCGGGTTCAGGGTATAGCATATTGCCCAATTGGATGTCACTGCTGGACCTGAACCACTAACAACTAACAAGCCGTTCTAAAAAAAAAGAAAAAAAAACATGTTAGTCATATTTATTAAACACGATTTTTTATATCAAAATATGCATTTAATTCTCAGTAAATATAATTATAAGTTACCATAATTAAATGTAAATTTGTATTTAACAATCTTCAACTTTATTTTTATATAACTTCAAACGTGTGCCCTTGGGGCACATTTTATAAAATCCCTAAAAATTATGATGTTATATGACATCTTGGTTGTGATTGTGTTAACAAAAAACATCTTAATTGCCTCTTAATCTAACTCGGCCACATGTGGTCAGATGTTTGGATCAAAAAGTGTGTTTATTTTTTCTTTATCATTAAGAGGTAGTTAAAACTAAGAGCATTTTTTTCTCATTAAAAGGCGGTAAGATGCTAAAAACTCTTATTAAAGTACATGTTAAAAGGTGTCTTTAAACATCTTAATGTCTCGTAACTTTTTGTTTCGTTTCTTCATTTTGTATTTTTTTTTTGTTCTTTCGTCTTTTTCATTTGTATAATAGTTATGGGTGACAATTCGTGTTAACTTCGTGACAATAGTGTTTGCTTTTAAAGAAAATCACTGCATATTTTTTGTTAAATAAAAAATGTGCAAGATGATAATAGCTCTGTGTTATATGTTAGTATCACTTAGGAGGGTTAAATGCGACTTAGATAATAATAAGGAGGTTTAATTGTATTTAGTTTAAATAAAGTTTAGGAGTGTACTTAGATTATAAAACTAGTTGTTTGACTTGCAAGCCAAACATGCAACAATCTTTAGCCTTCAAACCCTTGATCAAAATATACTTTGAGCAGAATTTGTTGATTCTGGACCAGCAACTTTGATCACTTGTATCTCTCTCTACAAATCTTCAACTAAAGATCCTTCAGGTGAGATCCTATATATGTGTGTGTTCGACCTACGGTTCGAATTTCACAAAGATTCAATGGTTAACGACCCCCTAACGGCAAATCTCCCACCGATACGCACAAACCGACGAATTAAAAAGAGAAGATACTACTTGTTAAGATTGTACACCTTTTAGTCGACATATCTTCAAGAAACTAACGTGATCTGGCTCCGATACCACTTGTTGGACGATTACGAAAACAACCGAAGTACGATACACGGAAACACTAGATTGTAGGTCGTTAGTCGAGCACAAGTAGCAACCTTCAACTCACCCTTTGAAGAACACGAGAGAAACAAGAAAAGAACACACAAGCTTACGATCATATGCACACAATAATACCTTCGAACACCCCTTTATTAGAATCAATAAAGCGCTTACAATTTGAGTAAGATAAATGTTGAACTAGCATCCCCATTATCTCTATTTATAAAGATGAGAGGGTAGAAACAATGTATGAGTCGGTTTAGGAAATTCCTAACCAGCTCTCCATGAACCAACCGGTCATAAGGCCTTTCCTTGCCTTGCAAGGAAAGCTAAACACATCCTAGTTCTAGTATAATCCTAATGTATATTACAACATACGTTTAAGTTCGTAAAATACGTTTAAGTTTGCTCGATCTAGGATCTCACCGAAGGGATATTCAATTGGAGATTTGTAAAGCGAGATACAAGTGGTTTAAATTGTTAGTCCAGAATCTATTCAAAGTATATTTAGATCAAGGGTTTTAAGGCTTAAGATTATTAGGTTTTTTAGCAAGATTCTTAGGTTTACCAAGGGTTGTATTGAGAAGCTTTAATACAATAAGGTTCAAGCTTCAAAAGGGTTTGTGCAAGGTTGAATCTTTAAGCTTCAAGGTGTTGTTTTTAAGTTCTAGAGGTGATCAAGTTGATGGGTAAAAAGGATTCAATGTTTTAGTTGATTATATAGAATCTTGAATTATTGATTCTTAAAGGTGTCTACGAGGTTCTTAGAATTCAAGTCTTGGTGGTTCTTGAAAGACAAGTAAGGTTTAGCTTTGTCTTGAGATTAAAGAAAAGTGATTACTTTGAGTACAAAGTATATCAATGTTGTAAACTTGAGATGGAAAGATCGAAGCCTTAAGGTTTTCTAAAGGTTAGCAGATAAGTTATTACTAGAAAGCGGGTTTAACACACAACTTGTGAGACTTGTTGGTAAAGTTGGTTAAAAAGCAACTTGACAAGGTTTGTAGGAAGGTTACAGAAGAATGACTAGTATGAATACTAGGTTAAACATCAAAAAGCTCGATAGAAAAGATGTATAAAAGCATGGACGTTCAAAACAAGTTGGGTTTAAGCAACCTGGTCCTGGTGTTAAAATAGGAGCCCATAGAATACAAGTTCACAAGTGTGTTTGTTTTGAGGTGGAACTTCATGGACCTTAGGAAAATCGTGAGGTTGAGGTAATTCAAGATAATAATGATGTTGTAGTGGCTCAAGAAAGTTGAGGTTAAACAACTTAAAGGAAAGACAAACATAAACTGCTTGGTAAATAAGCAGAAAAAGGTACACATTGGTATAAAGGTGACTCTAGACGTTATGGTAACCGGAGTGCCTATCAAATGGGTGCAGAAGGTAATGTTGCTGGAAAGAAGAAAAAGAGGTCCAAGGACGCTAAACTCGGGAATTTACTAAAGTACAAGGCATAGTTAACAAGGCAGTCTCTGGTTCGAGGTTCCAGTATTTGATGAAGATGCTGAGTATCGTTCATGTCGAAATATTACTCCTAAGCTATAAAATGTTATATGTTAGTACCAATCCTTTGGAGGATTAAATGCGACTTACACGATAATAAGGAGTTTAATTGTATTTAGTTAAATAGAGTTTAGAACTGTACTTAGATTAGGAAATTAGTTGATTGGCTTGCAAGCCAAGCATGTAACCGTCACATGAAATTCGAATTTCATAAGAATTGTACCCCCTCATGTCTATAAATAGGGGTGAGGGTGATGCTAGTTTGCACATTTTTCCTTACTTATTCGTTAATTAATACAATATAACGTTTTGGGTCACGTGTGTGGTTACTTTGAGTCAATATTCCGCGCTAGCTTTTAAGGTTTGTTGGTCTTTTTTCCAACATTATAGGTAACAATTCGTAAAGAGATGCTAAATCGTAACCCATTTATAGTTGAGAATGTCAACCTAAACATGACCCCTTTATTAACAAGTTATCCATGTCGACCACTCATATAAGTATGTAACCATAATCATTTATTATCGTATTGATGTCAAGTCGTTTTTTGTGACGAGTGAAAATTTACATTAATAATCAAACATTCACACATTTTTCAAAAACAAACACTATCAGATTTAGATTTTTCAGCCTCTTATTCACATAAGATGGAATTACAATCAGACATTTTAGCCATAAATCTATACTATATTATAAAGCATTTAGAACTTTTTATTTTTAGAAAGTCTTAAAAATTCAGACTTTTAAACTTATTTATTATGAAAATATAAGGATGTTAAATCTTTACCATCCATCTCATTGAACAACATCTTAAAGTGACATGTGTCACTTTTTAATTAAAAAACCACATTTATTTTTAAATTGAAATATCTTTTTATCTATTTTTTTTATGATCTAATTTCATCATATTTTCTAAAATTTTATGCTCTTTAAGTTAACATCCATTTTGATATATTTTTATTAATTTTTAGTGCCTTCTAAACCGGTGCTTTGCGCGGGTACATGCTAGTTCATATTCGTGTGCGAATCAGATTCACATTCAGACATCTCATCACGATTTACATGAAAAACATATTATACATGTGGGCTTGCTGAAAAACTGTACATTGTGATGTTATAATCCTAGTAGTTACATAATCTACGAGGGTATTTGTATTAGCCAGCACATATTTTTGGATGATTAGATAATGATTAGTAGGATGACTGGATAAACATTAGCTGTACATTTATTTTATTAGTTGTATTGTGGTCATTGAGCTCAAGCCTATCCATTTGTATCTACAAATATCCTGTATATTAGAGAGGAATAATCAAGGAATCAAATTAACCTTCAATATGGTATCACAACCAGACTTTTCCTTCTCAACTTTCTCCACAAAAACACGTCTTCTTCCCTCCCACCAAATCTATCGACATCCCCTCCCCCCCTCTAAACCCTAATCAACACAAATTCTATTCGGCACCTATGGCCGTTGAAAATAAGCCCTCTAATCTTCCACAACTATGCATGTGGAAACTAGAATGGGGGAGAGGTTGAATAGTTTTTACCATTTTAAATTAAAACTTAGATTGTTAACTTATGTGAACTCAAAAGATATACACAAGTGTATATGATAGCGATGCAATAAATAAATAAGTAATCTACGAAGTATGAACAAGTAAAGATAAGAAAGATCAAACCGATGACGCAATGATTTATAGTGGTTCGGCTACGAAGCTCCTCTTCGCCCTACTCCACTCCCTAAGTACCCAACTTGAGAGTTATCTTCACTATGTCAACAAGCTCCCTTTAGGCAGAGAAAACCGTACACGTCGCTTACACTTTTTCGGTACTAAGCTAAATACTGAGTTCTACTTCGAGATAGAACCAATCTAACACACTATGTATTTTATGGCCTAAATACTAACCTATCATACACATATGATATACACAACACACAACACAAGATATACAAGATGAATGATTATCACAATCGTGATGACACAACTAAACTATTAACACTTGAAGCTTGACGTCTTCGTAAGTGTTCTTCACTAAAGAGTGGAATGAGTTGATCACTTATAATGGATTATGTAACAAGTATAATGATCAAAGAATATACAAGATATAAAAGATGTGTGTAAAAATATTTGTCAAGAGTTGTCTTCAAATGAAGACTTAAGGTTGCTATTTATAGGCACCAATTTGAAATTCAAATCTGTCCCAGACAACTGGATCGTGCGACTCACGGATCCACCATATGTTGGATCCGTCCCGTGTATTTGGTGGATCCGTTGGTGGCGCTGGGACAACATTTGTCATTTTGTGATTAACCCCAAATCTATACAAAATATTGTTTTGTACTTAATAAAACTTGTTTATTAGATTTTTCTAAAACAAAATATTTCTTATCATCAATAAGGAAAGATTTTCTAGATTTGGAAAGATTTGAAAAGATTTAGAAAGATTGTTTCCACTTATGGTTAATCTTATTTTGTCTTATATGATTAACATAACTAGCTTATAATTAATCATGTGTTAACTTAAATCATTTGATTAGAAAATGTTTATGCAAATGATAATATTTTTCTTTGATCATTAACTATGTTTAATAATGCCATATACATACCTTAAATGATTTGTCGTCGTTAGGTAAACTTTTGACTAAATAACTTGTTTACGTAAATTTTTACGTAGTATGACATTATATTTGTTATTATAAAAACATGAAGATCATTAAATATAAATATCATTTTTGCGCGAATATTTGTATTAACAATCTCCTCCTTTTTGATGATGACAAAATATAAACTCATGCTTATTTAAAAGTTACTAAATAAGTATTTAGTGGATGAGTTTACTTCTCTTCTCTCCCTTTTTGTCGAAGCAAAAAGTGTGGTACAGGCGTTCCTTGCAAGTCTTGTCTTGACGAATGCTAAGTCACCTGGTTACGAATGCAAAGTAAAAGAAATAAAGACTAAATTACAAGTGCCCCCCTTGGTGTATGCTCCCCCTCGCTTGGGGCACCAAGGAATCGAGCTATGGATGTTTACTACAAAACAAAGTTAGTAGACAAGCATATGTATATGACAACCACATATGCACACATATACATTTAAGCAATTAACACAACAAAAGAAAATAATGTTAAATTTATTATAAGGGACAAAACATAAAATTTGGCGTAAAAGTCATTACACAATAAGCTTAAACTAGAAAAGAAAACAATTAAAGATCCTAAATCTTGGAATAAATATCATTTCCTATATAATCCGAGGGGTGAGGTGACAATTCCATGCGGCTAATGCGGAAAGTAAGGTGGGTTTAATGAAGAGACGAGGTAGTTGACACGGAAAGTAAGGTGGGTCAAATGTATAAGAACATATACTTGACACAGTTTCGAAGCATTTGGATTTCATACCTTATGGTGCTACAACATTGGCAAAACATGTTGTAGAGGTGAGGCATGTCGTTTGGACAAACAAAATCCAAGATGTTTGGAGGATTGGGAAATCTTGATTTCCAAGATTTGGTGGTGGATGGTGAATGTTTTCAACTGTAGGTGCATTGTTGTGGAGGTGAGGTGTGTTGTTGTTAATGTTAACAAACAATGGTTGGGTTGATGGTAATGGCTCAAATCCGGGTGGTGGATTTAGAAAACCGAGAGGTGGTCGTGAGACACGTGGTGGTGGAGATGGATTAGAGGGGCCCGATGGCCATTTGTCCATCGTTAACACATAAGGGTTATTTGGTGACACTTGTAGTGGAGGAAGTTTTTGAGGTTCTTGTTTTATCATAATGATAAAATGAAGTTTAGGTAGAAGTGCAACGTGAGTTGGTGTCGGAGACTCACTTGGAGATGATGATGAGGTGTAGTGTGTACTATTGCTAGAGATGGATTTTGATGGAGCTTGTGGTGGTGAGAGGGATTTCTTTTTAGGAGGTGGTGAAGGAGTTCTATCATTTGGTAGTTCCTCACTTAAGGACGTGAGATTGACATAGGTTGGATACTTGACACTTATTCTCGCGGTTTTTATTTTGAAGTTTGGTGAATTTGTTTGGATGAACTAGTCATGGTGATGAGCTAGTAAGGTTATATATGAGAAATGTGGAGAAAATGTAAAGAAAATGATGTTTGAGGGTAATGATTATAAGGTGGAAGTAGTGAAGTGGTTTGTATATGGAAAACATGCTATATCCTAAGATTTAAAATCCCACATAGTATCATATAACATGGTTATAAGATAAAGTAGAAAAAGTTAAAAATCAATAAAATTTGAATTTTTGCGCATGGCCTGGTGTACCACTGATCCACCTAAACAACATACGGATCTACCATATGGTGGATCCTTAAGTCGTATGTTCCTACAGAATCAACCAAAACTGTGTTTTGCACCCAAAACTCAAAACACAGCAAGTGGTCAAACATACATAGATCAAAGTTTAATATTACAAACATCCTAACATGAAATTCATAACAAAAGATGCAAATTACTACATAACACATGAGCACATATGTTTAACATAAGCATGATCATTTTGTTTCTTCAAATTCTTGGTGATACTGACAAAGTAACGGTTCAAGCATTTAAACATTCTGCTCTTCTCTTGTTGGGCTTAGGTTAACTCCTCATTTTCAGAAAGTTCGTCATAGAACTCGAGAAAGGATGGTGCTTTATTGTCATCGGATGATGAAGATGAAGAGGAGATGACCGAGGGAGAGGCAATTCTCTTTCCCTTTTCTTTGCTAGGATTCTTTGAAATGTATAAAGGATTCATGACACGTTCATAGAATGTGAACCTAGCAAGTGGGATAATGGCTTGAGGGTTTTTTTGGAGGATGTGATTGTAGAGACGAGTCAAGAGCATGGCAAATGGCATGGGACTATCGCGTTTGTTTTTTACTTCCTCTATTCGATAAAGAATCATCGAAGTGAAGTTGAACTTTCTTTGGAGAGTTAAGTAGTAAAGCATGTATGCAGTGCATGCGTTTACCTTATTTTTCTTGCAAAGGGAGCAAAAGAAATTTTCCCTAAAGAATAGTTCACATCCTCTTAAATCAGGACGAATATCATCAATGTGGAGTTTGTTAAAGCTTCTTTGAAGTTGAGTTTGAGTGGTTCTAGGATTGGTGATTTTGTTTTTGACGAGGTCATGCTTAGGGCCAAAGAAATTACTATTGGGATGATCATCAAGAGAGTTTAGTGACCATTCACTTGTGTAAAACGTTTCTAGAGCGTATGAAGTTTGAAAGATTCAAGAGAGTTGAGATGAAGTTAACTTAAAAGTGAATTGACCAAGCTTGAACTCAATGTAAGGTCGTTCCTCCTCATCTCGTTTGACTTCAAGACTATGATAGAATTCAACTACAAATCTATGACAAATAGATTCATTAAGAGTGAGAAAATGTTTGAGGCATACGGCTTAAAAGGATGGAAGCATGTTGTTTGCTTCAATGAAGGATGGAGTGACGAATCTTCTTTTATGAAAGAGGCGTTTTTTTAGAGTACGGTAAGATTCCCTAAGATCTTCATCCATTTTTCTTGAGCGGTGAATTCTTGGTAGGTATACTTTAGTGCGTTTGTAATCCATTTGGCTATGTCGTAGTCGAGGAGAGCTTTTTCATCCATAGGCTTGTTGGACATGCCTTCCCAGGCAGAGCGTATACGGCTTCGGCGTGAGATAGCAAGGGGACGTTTGTTTCTTTGCGAAACAAGATGTCATAAACAACTATCCAATGAAGTACAAACGCGCGCTAGTGCTTTTACGATCAACATAAATCTCCGCGTTGGTCGGAGTCGCTATAATACCGATAGTTTCTTTTTATGCTACGGTTTCTTCGGATAGCCATAAACCTAAATGTGTGTTCCTCTCAACATATCTAAATATAACGCTTAACGGTTCTAAGTGGGTAGTCTTGGATTCTTCTTTGGAAACGAGCACATAAGCAAACACTAAATATAATATCGGGCATACTTGCACTTAAATAAAGTAAACTACCAATCATACCTCGATATTTAGAGCTATCAACGGAGTCGGCTTCATCGTCCTTAGTAAGCTTGATCTCCGTTGACATCGATGTCTTGGTTGGTTTGGAATTTTCCAACCCGAACTTCTTTAACATTTCCTTGATGTACTTGGATTGATTGAAAAATATTTCGTCTTTCCATTATTTTATTTGAAGACCTAGAAGAAGTTCAACTCCCCCTATCTATATCCATCTCAAACTCGTCGTGCATGATTTTTGCAAAATCATCACATAAGTTTTGACTCGTGGAACCAAATATAATGTCATCGACATATATTTGAACAATGATAAGATGTGACTTTGATTTCTTAGTAAAAAGTGTGTTATCGACCATTCCCATTGAATACTCGTGTTTTATCAAAAATGCTTTTAGTCTATCATACCAAGCCTTAGGAGCTTGCTTAAGACCATACAAAGCCTTTTTAAGTTTATAAACATAGTTTGGATTTTAAAAATCAATGAACCCCGGAGGTTGAGCAACGTAGACCTCTTCTTTTGTAAAACCGTTTAGAAAAACATTTTTTATATCCATTTGGTATAATTTAAAATAATCTGAACAAACAATAGCAAGAAGTATTCTAATTGACTTTAACCTAGCTACCGGAGCATACGTTTCATCATAATCTATACCTTCTTGTTGATTATATCCTTGGGCCACTAACCTAGCCTTATTTCTAGACACTATATCATTTTCATCTAATCTATTTCTAAAGACCTATTTTGTTCCTATGACGGATTGACTCATGGGTAAAGGGACTAAAACCCAAACATCATTAGCTACAAATTGATTTAGTTCTTCTTGCATAACTACAACCTAACTTTCATCTTTTAATGCCTCTTTGACATCTTTGGGTTCTATGGTAGATATATAAAACAAAAGAAATTAATATGATTTTGGGCTTGATGTCACACCCCTAAAATCAAACGGCAGCGGAATAGTAACATTGGGGTGCGACTTTAAGGCACAAGGGACAAGTAACAGAAAACGACCTCAAAAGAGACGTTTAATAAAATGTCACATTCAATTTAATTAAAAATGTCAGAGTTAAATAGGTTCCATTTATAATGTATTAGAAAACATTGTCAAAACGTTTGTCAAATAGTACTCAAGTTATTAAGCCTTCAAAAATATATATCCACGCGACTCGAATGCTCCCAATGCTCAGTAGCAAATAATTAGCCTGAGAAAAAATACACGCAAAAAACGTACAAACCAATAATGTTGGTGAATTACATAGGTTTAAGTAACATCAGTGTTTGAAAATAATTTAAGAAATATTGGGAGTAAGAAAAGAAAACGTTACGGTCATTTCAAAGTGGTTATTTCGAAATCCAAGAGAAGGGTTTAATATATCTAGTATATGTTCAGTAGTGGACACAAGATCGATGTAATGGTGGACTAAGTACGTATTCTTGAAGGTCCAAAACAAGTAAGGTAGACAAGGGAAAACACATTCACCAAAGTTTAAAATATAAATGTATTATTACACTAAGCTTTAGGACCCCGAAGAACTTAACGATTTGTATTGACCCAATAGAATATAGGCAATGCTTGCCACAACAACCTAACACCTCCTCAATGTTAGATGCACTCGATCAACTAGTGACCAAGTACAGGTGGGGTATTGTCAGTTCGAAGGATCTATCCAAACACTCGGCGCTTACTACAATAGCAATTAACGGTTCATGATAAGTAGAGGACTTCACGGCTATAAGGTAAATTAGCAATAATTTCAGGGCAGTTAATCTGGGGATGCATACACTTTGTAAACACTTTGTGTCCGTATTAGTAAAACAATCATGTCTAAAATTCACGGTTTCAAATATTAGGTATCACGATCTCAACTCTTGTAGTAATCAAATCATAATTAGTAATAAAATATCATGTAAGCTTCGTTATAGAAAATCAATAAGTTTATGTAGTAACAAGATGCACGTTATTTCTCACCCCGAAGAATATGTTTAAGAAAAACCAATAAAAAAAGGGGGGAGAAAGATGGAGCTATGAACTCATAAAGTATTGAAAGGTAATTATACTGTAGTAAAATATACAAGTTTATAAACGAGCATGTATTCCCCTCGCGGGTTTATAAAACATTGAAAAGATTGAAATGCCGAGAGGGACTATGAACCACACCTCGGACTCGTGATGTTAATCAACAAGTATTCACAATAGAAAAATGTGTCACAAAGGAATCGAAGGCAACCTAATCCAATATAGGTCGTTATAAGTACTAAAACATTTGATTATTTATAGGGCGTATAGACTCACTCTTACTATCGTTCGGGCTATCATATTTAAGAGTCATGTAGTGAAACGTTTTCTTTCTTTATGAGGAGCTAGGACACTTTAAAATCGTAAATCCTAACAACTCGTCGATACACCACCCCGAAGAAGGCCCCTCATTATAAACTCCTAGTAATATAGCACTTTGCTTAATACCACATATAGGTCTATATAGTTCCTATCACATCTAATTATTGGTAAAATTATGTTTTAATAAGTAAAAAGTTTATAATACCGTTTTTGTAAAACTAGCGTTTATCTTTAGGTTTTAAGTTCCGATTTTTGACGTTTCTTATGCCCACGCTTTCGTATTAGGACGAGTTATCATAATTTGACATTTTCATATTTTTGACCTACTGATGAACAGTACTTTTTACTGTTCACACCAGTTATAAAGTTATTTTTATAGTTTTAATTTATCGTTAAAAACCGGGCAGGTCAACGACATATTTTATTCGTTTATAGCTCCGTATTTTTAGTGATTCTTTGAGTACGTGATCGTAATTGACCGTAATTGAAAGTTATACTTATTTATGAGGTTTAAAAAAATAATTATTTCTGTCATGAACAGTAACTTTTATAAAAATAGTTTTATAAAAGTATTAATTGTCGTAAACTCGCGAAATTCATAACTCGTTCGTTATTAATTGAAAAATTACGATTCTTATCATTTTGGAATCCTAAAAATATGTATAATTTGTTAAAAATGCCAAACTTGCTGTTTGAATAATTTTTATAAAAAGTTTTTATAAAAATTCTTTTACGACTCCGTTTATTAACGTATAACTTGTTTTTACCGTATCTTTTTCGTTATTAATCCGTTTTTCGAGTTTCTTATCTTTTTGGAATCGTCATGAGACGTACTATCTTTATAAAGTATAATCTAGCTGTTATAAAATACGAACCAAAACAGCCCCTATTGCCTTTAATCTCACATGAAATCATAAACTTTCCTTAATTAACTTTTAATCACTAGTTTATACTTAAACATTTTCCACTTAAACCAACATGTTAACATACTTATAATTCCTTTATTCCATGATATTATCAACTACACAACATATGTAAAAGTGTTCAAAATCATAACCACAAGTAGAAATATGTTTTACATGTTTAAAAGTATCCTAATGGTGATTTAGTTATATAGAACATGTAAACACATAAAAATGATAAAAGTAAAGACATAAAGGTTTATAGATAACCTTATAGTGATGTATGATGATGAACCAAAGTATCTAAACCCTTGTTTAAATATAAAACCCAAGCTTGCACTAATGAAAACCCTAATTATCCAAATGAAAACCCTAGCTTCCTTTCTTTGATAAATACTTGCAAATGGTTAACCAAGGCTTGTAAATACCTTAGTATATCTTAGGAAGGATGTGTGAAGGCTTGTATATGATGTAGAAATTTTTGTATGGATTGAGTTGGAAAGGGGTTTTGAGCCGTGGCCTAAAAGGGAGAGAAAGAGAGGTTTTGATCTTTTTTTACTAAGTGTTTTGAGAGTGTATGGCTTATTACTTGTATGCACTTCTTCTTATAGGAACTAGGCTAGTCAAAGATCATTAAAATAGTCCAAGGAGGGGGGTTGGGTCAAAGAAACATGGAATGGCTATATTTAATGCAAAAGTGATGCACAAAACCAACTTGTAAGATTTTTCTTATTTATCTTTGTATAAGTTGCTACAATTTCGTCCCATGTATGATATATATGATATATTTTTGTAACTTTTATGTTTGGGTATAAATGTGGGCATTTGTTGAAGCTGTAGAAAAGTTTGGTGTTCGGGTATGCCTAACAGTATTTTATTGGAACGTAATCACTTTACGCAACACTACAAATAAAATTAAAATAGTGTGATTATTAACTTTCGTAAAAATAATCTATTGCTTGCTATGACGAAAACTTTAATTCGTTTGGTGTCTGTTACGTTAATTGTTGATTTTTTAGTTTAGGATTTAATTATATAATAAGAATTAGTAGTAAACGCGTACGAAAAACTAATAAATTACACATGGTTGACATTATGACGAAATAAATGGCGTCATAAAATGACCTGAAAATACGGAATGTTACACTTGAGACCTTAAGGTTCTTTGATTAAGATTTCCTATGACTTGATCAAGTGGATGATTCTTGGACTCCTTAATGTTAGCGACTTCTTCAACTTCTATCGACTCATCTTCTTCATTGTTATTATTTACTACTTTAGTATTATTTCTAATAGCTTCTTCTTCACCAACATCATCATCAACCAATGGTGATAATTTGGTACAAGGACTTTCATCGAATGTCACATTAAGTGCTTCTCTGACTTTCATTGTATGTTTATTTAACACTATACAAGCTTTACTATTTTGTGAGTATCCTAGAAAAACACCTTTGTATGACTTTGGGTCAAACTTGGTTAGATAGTCTTTAGTATTCAAAATGAAGCACTTGCTTCCGAATACTTTAAAATATTCTAAATAGGGTTTCCTACCTCTAAATATTTCATAAGGGTTTTTCCTAGTATTGGTTGAATTAATATTCTATTTAGTATATAAGTTGACTTATCAACGGCATTGCACCAAAAAATTTATGGAATGGATTATTCGTTAAGCATAGTCCTAAACATTTCTTGCAAGGTTCTATTCTTTCTTTCTACTACCCTATTTGATTGCGGAGTCTGTGAAGCCGAGAAGTTATGAGTAATGCCTTGTGCATTAAAATAAGCTCCGAATTGTACTTCATTATCAAATTCCCAACCATGATCCGTTCTAATAGCAACTATAGAACTACCTAGTTTGTTTTGAATTTTCCTACTTAATATTTTAAATTTATCAAAAGCTTCATTTTTAGTTTTTAGAAATCTAGTCCATGTATACCTAGAATAATCATCTACTACTACTAAGGTGTATAAATTACCTTCATAGCTTTCAAATGCCGACGGACCAAATAAGTTCATATGTAATCATTCTAGACATCTTTTAGTGGAAACCATATTTTTAGCTTTATGCCTTGCATGAGCTTGCTTCCCAATTTTCCAAGCATCACAAAAATGTTTATCATATTTTAGCTTAGGTAAATTTCTAACTAATTCTTTAGATGACAAAGATTGAATTAAACGCATATTTGCATGACCAAGTCTTCTATGCCATAAGGTAGAGTTATCCACTACCGTGACGAGTCATAATTTGTCTTGAGACTTATTTCCTAATTTCATTATGTATAAACCATTTTTCCTAATTTCGTTTCCTATGATTTTACCATCTTTTATTAATTTACTACCTTCTTCCGTGAATAAGACTCGACACTTGTTGTCACAAATTTGACCGACACTAAGTAAGTTAAATACTAAGTTATCTATGTGTTGTACATTAGATATAGTAAGAGAGTCATTTGAGATCGTACCTTTGCCTATGATCTTTCCTTTTAAGTTACTTCCAAAGATAACATTACCTCCGTCGTATGCTTTGTAGGTTGAGAACAGACTTTTGTTACCGGCTTTATGTTTGGAGCAACCACTATCTTTGATCCATTCATCCGGTTCCAAACATGTTCTCAAGCATACATATTTCAACAAAAACAAATTCAAGCGTTTGGTCTCCAATATCTCATGGGTCCGAAAATGTTAGTGTTGTACATCCCTTGCATCTGTTGCAATTGATTGGGATACTGAAATGGGATACAATTTTCCATATGTATAAAGCCTTGACTTAGATGGTTGTTCCAATTCATAGGGTAGAGGTTTTGGTGAATTGGTTCTCTAGAGTTTCTTCTAGGTTGAGATGTGTTGTATCTTGGTTGAGAAGAGATCTTTCTTCTAGGTGGAGGTGTTTTTGACCTAGAATCGATTTTGACATAACCTAAACCGCTTTTAAGAGATGGTTTTAAAGACGGTTTCTTTGACTAATCAATTCTATTATGTATTAGTTTCTTCCTAGTAATGAAAAAATCCGACCTCGAAGACATAGGTGGACTAAAAACGTGTTCTGCCATATTTTCAGCAACTGTGCGACTCACGGATCTAGGTATGGTGGATCCATGCACCTTTATGGTGGATCCGTCCGTTGCATTTTCAGCAGACGGCCCAACAAAACTTATAGGTTTGGTTTCGCTTGTTGATGCTTTACTACTATCAAATCTTAGACCTATTTTACAACTAGATGACTTTTGATTATTTAACATTTCTCTTAGTGAATTAGCGCTTTTATAAAATTTTACAAACTTAACTTGAGTTTTTTTAAGTCTAGCGTTTTTCAATTTAAGTTTTTGACATAACTTACACGCAATATCAATTTCTCTACCTCTATCAAGTTTCTTAATTTTCTCGTTCAATTCTAAAATTTCTTTTTCTAAAAGGTCTCTTTTAGTTTTCAAAATTTTATTCTTGTTAATGATTTTTAAGCTAATTTCGCATAAGCTATCGTATTCTATTTGCATATTATCATTATCAAGAGAAGACGCTTTATCACTAAAATAAGAAGAGTTAAGAGTTGTCACACCCCCAAAATCGGACGGCAGTGGAATAGTAACATTGGGGTGCGACTTCATAGTCCATACGCACAAGTCACAGAAAACGACCTCAAAATAGACGTTTCATTAAATTTCACATTCGTTATATTAAAATCAGAGTTTACAAAGGATCCCATTTATAATCTAATAGAAACATTTTTTTAACGTTTGTCGAATGGTATACAACGTTATTAAGCCTTTTAAAAAAAATATAGCGCGCGACTCAAATGCTCCCAATGTCCACTAGCAAATAATAAACCTGAGAAAATACATGCAAAAACCGTCAACAATATGTTGGGAATTATAGGTTTAACGTAAAATCAGTGTTTGAAATAATTTAAGAAAATGATTGCAGTAAGAAGAGAGAAGCGTTACGGATTTCAAAGTGTTATTTCGAAATCAAGAAGTGATTTTAATAAATCTTGTAATGTTCAGTACGTGGCCACAAGATCGAAGTAATGGTGGGACTAATTACGTTTTCGATGTCCAAAAACAAAGTAGGTAGATAAGGAAACCATTCACCAAGTCTGTAAATATATAAAAGGTTGTATTGCACTAAGCTCGCTGTACCTCCGAATCCTTACTGGATTTGTGCTCAAATCAGAATCTAGGATGCTGCCAACACTAAACACTCTCAATGACTTAAATGCACCCGATAAAAACTAGTGACCCAAGGAAGTGGGGATTGACAATCCCTAAGATCTATCCACAACACTCGCTGCTTATACATAGGCAATTAATGGTTCATGATAAGTAGGACTTCACGGCAAAGGGTAATGTAGACAAGAAATATTCAGGCCAGTATCTGGATAGCATACACTTTGTAAAACACTTGATGTCTGTAGTAAAACAATTTGTCTAAAATTCACGGTGTTCAAATATAGGTATTCACGATCTTCAATATCTATATAGTAAACACAATAAACTTAGTAAAAATAATCATGTAACGCTTACGTATAGAAATCAATAAGTTTATGTAGTAAAACGAGCACGTATTCTCACCCCGAAAACAGTTTAAGAAAACCATTAAAAGAGAAAAGGTGGGGCTATGAACTCACCTCGAGTGAATGGTAATCAACAAGTATTCACAATAGAAAATGCGTCACGAAGGAAAATCGAAGGAAACCTTAAGCCAATATAGGTCGTATAAGTACATTTAACACTTTGATTTTTTTATAGGTCGTATAGCTCATCATCACTATCGTTCGGGCTATCATAATTAAGAGGTCATGTAGTGACGTATGAGGAGCTAGGACACTTTAAATCGTAAATCCAACAACTCGTCGATACGCCACCCCGAAGAGGCCTCATTATGAAACTCCCTAGTAATATAGCACTTTGCTTAATACCACATATAGGTCTATATAGTTCAATCACCATCTAATTGTTTTGGTAAAATTGTGTTTAATAAGTTAAAACGTTTATAATTACCGTTGTAGTAAAACTGGCGTAACTTTCGCGTTTTAAGCCTGATTTTGACGTTTCTTATGCCCACGCTTTCGTTAGATGAGTATCATAATTTGCATTTTCATTATTTTTTGACCCTGCCTGGATGAACAGTACTTTTACTGTTCACACCAGTTATAAAGTTATTTTTATAGTTATATTAATCGTAAAAACCCGTAAACACAATTTATTCGTTATAGCTCCGTTTTTAGTGATTCTTTCGAGCACGTTCTCGTAATTGAAAGTTATACTTATTTATGAGGTTTAAAAAAATAATTATTTCTGTCATGAACAGTAACTTTTATAAAAATAGTTTTATAAAAGTATTAATTGTCGTAAACTCGCGAAATTCATAACTCGTTCGTTATTAATTGAAAAATTACGATTCTTATCATTTTGGAATCCTAAAAATATGTATAATTTGTTAAAAATACCAAACTTGCTGTTTGAATAATTTTTATGAAAAGTTTTTATAAAAATTCTTTTACAAATCCGTTTATTTATCGTATAACTTGTTTTTGCCGTAACTTTTTCGTTATTAATCCGTTTGACAAGTTTCTTACCTTTTCGGAATCGTCTTGAGGATTGTATTATCTTATAAAAATATAAAATAAGTATATTTTTATACACTTTTTGGACAGAATGTTTGATTGACTTTACTAAGTCTATATATAACTTTGTTTTTTATACTTTTCCACTTTTGTAATCTACACAAGTTCATTTTTTCATATATGTCCTATATTGTTACTATAATAAAGAGTCCATTAGTTCATTAGATTGTCTGTTTGTGTCCAAATTTACCAAGTCAATTATTAACACTTTTAACCCTTTATACTCTTCATAAGTAACTTTTATAGCACTATTTATACATAACGCTTTTTACATATAAACCATGAGTGTACTAGTCTTACAAACCATTTTGTAAACTCAATATTACATCCATTAACATGTGTACAAATCCATAAATCATGTTTACAGAAAAATCAACTTTTTAAAATTTTAAACATATCTAAATGGTAGATTTCCACTATATAGCACATAATATACACATTAACTCATAAAATGAAAGTATAAAGGTTTATAGAAGACCTTATGATGAATGAAGATGATGAATTATATGTGCTAAACCCTTGTTTAGCTTTTAAACCAAGCTTGCACAATATGAACCCTAATCCACTATAGAAACCCTAATCTTGTCTTTCTTGCTTCAACACTTGAAAATGGTTAACCAATGCTTAGAAACATCTTAGTATATCTTAGGATGGATGTGTAATGGCTTGTATAGGTTATAGAAAATTTGGTATGGATTATAATAAAAGGGGTGTTTGAGCCGTGGCCTATAGAGAGCCAAAAGGGAAGGTTTTTATAATTTTTAAGTGGTTTGAGTTGATGAGTTTTCTCATTGTCTTGCTTATATAAGTTAGAATGGTCAAAAAATGCATAGTTAGTCCAAGGACATACTTCATGGTCTTTAAGGAAGACTAATGTGCGTCCAAGGGAAACAAGGTAATGTCTTGGTTTTAATTAGCTAGGTGTGGGACAAGTTCTTAGGTTGAATTTGTGTTGCTCTTGTACTCCTAGACCTTATGTACACGAAATTTTAGGGGGGGAGGGTAAGTTCTAGAAGTGTTTGAGATAATTTACATTAAATATCTGCATTATTTACAAGTTGTAGATGTAGTTTTTAGCATAAAGGTGTAAAACTTGTAATGTATAGGCTTTAGTATGTTTATTTTGTAGGAAACAATAATGCTAACATTGCTTAACTTGGGTAAAGTTTAATAAAACTTTGGGTATTTAGTATAATAATGGGTATTTGTTGAAGCGTAGATAACTTTTGTGCTTCCGGGGTATGCTAAAATGTATTTATGCGAAACGTAAACGTTTTACGCAACCAAATAAAAATAAAATATAAAAAGTCAATTATTACTTTCGAAAAAATAAAATAATGTTTTTATCGTTTGTATAATGTTATCGTATAAGTAGGTCAATTGTCTTGTAAAATAATATTTATAAATTTAAAACTCGTATAAATATTATATAAATGATTCTAAAACGTTTCGCAAAATTTTTATTAAAAACGAACCAACACTATTCATGTCAGGAAATAGTGTATAAAAATCATATTTCTCTTGTTTTATATGTTAAATGAAAAAAAATTTAGCTTACGCGATTTTAACTATGTAATAGGGATTAAAAGTAGACGCGTACGAGACGAGAGAAAAAAAATATAAGTAGTGAATTAAATGGCGTCGTAATTGACCTGAAAATACGAAATGTTACAGTCTCCTCCGGTTAGAAGAGCCTTGTCCTCAAGGCTCAAGTCGCGACACTAGACAAAGGTACGGGTTTAGTGAAAAGATGGGGATATTTCTTTTGGTATTGTGTTGATGAAGAGGTGTAGGTTTTAAGGTGACTACTCTCAGCATGACATGGTCTTTCCCGAATGCATAGGTAATCAGTCTATGCACCAAATATACATAGGTGATTAGGCTATGTATATTTGAGGGCCAACGATGCAATGCTCATTTCGTCAAAACAGTGTGATGTGTGAAATGTATCAAATAGTTTTATAACGAAATTAAATAGTCAATAAAGTAAACGTGAAGTAGCTCATAGGGTGACAACAAAATGGTTTAGGTTGACATCGAGATTGTTTCTAAAGGGATAGGTCATAACAAGTATAAAGAATATCCGAACAAACGCAGAAGTAGTCAAAGAAAATGAACGTAAAGAATTATTCAATCAACAAAATGAACGTAAAGAGTCGTGTTCTAAAGGTAGGTGCTCCAAGGTGACACGTATGAGGTGACAAGTTAATTGTCGTACTCCCATCAACTGGAAGACTTCAAAACGACGGATTACTAAACAACATATGCGATTCAAAATCATAAGAAGAGTGTTCCAACTCGGAGTCGAATGGTAAAGTAAACTAGTAGACTTCAAAATATGCGAATTTTCGATATCATCAAGAAGGGAAATAAAGTAAAGTCGCGTCGATGATCGAGCGTTTATCGTAAGAGATTCAAGAGAAATTTAGCCCATATGGAATAGGTATCCATATATAATACCAGCATTGACGCTCAAGGGAGTAAAATGAGAAATCAGGAAGTACACGAAAATCAGAGTGATCAATATTTATATAACAGACCGATATAAGGTAAATAGTAAGACGTCATATGATAGACGTAGGAGAACGAAATCATAGTCTAGTATTAAATACTCATTATCCATGTAATAGTAGTAGTGATGCAAAAGAGAGCATATAAGTTACCTGGAGGCAATGGTTGCGTGCAGCTGGGGATATCAGATAAAACAAGGAAAGACTCTATATTTTGAAAAACATGGTCATAGTCTAGGTTTTGAAAATGACCTAGTTCTCTATGACTTCAGCTCTGATACCAATCTGTCACACCCCCAAAATCGGACGGCAGCGGAATAGTAACATTGGGGTGCGACTTCATACAGTACCATACGCACTAAGTCACAGAAAACGACCTCTATAAGAGACGTTTAATAAATTTCACATTCGGTTATATTAAAATCAGAGTTTACAAAGGATCCCATTTATAATCTAATAGAAACATTTTTTTAACGTTTGTCGAATGGTATACAAGTTATTAAGCCTTTAAAAACATATCCGCGCGACTCAAATGCTCCCAATGCTCCACTAGCAAATAATAACCTGAGAAAATACATGCAAAAACGTCAACAATAATGTTGGTGAATTCATAGGTTTAAGTAAAATCAGTGTTGAAATAATTTAAGAAATATTGCAGTAAGAAAAGAAGCGTTACGGCATTTCAAAGTGTTATTTCCGAAATTCCATGAATCGTCCTTGTTAAGAAGTGATTTAATAAAATCTAAGTAATGTTCAGTAGTGGACCACCAAGATCAAAGTAATGGTTACGACTAAGTACGTTTCCGAACATGCTTTGTTCTATTCGAAGTCCAAAACAAGTAAGGTAGGCAAGGGGAAACACAATCACCATGTATAAATATATAACAGGTATTATTGCACTTAAGCTCATGACCCCGAAGCCTTAACTAGATTTGTGCCCCTAATCAGAATATAGATGATTGCCAACAAGCCTAACACCTCTCAATGTTAAATGCACACGGTCAAACTAGTGACCCAAGTAGGTGGGGATTGTCAATCCGATAGTGGGGGAAATTTCTTTTTTTTTCAACCTTACACTTGCTGCTTACAACAATAGCCAAATTAACGGTTAATTGATAAGTAGGGGGACTTCACGGCAATAAGATAACTTAGCATTAATATTCAGGGCAGTAATCCTGATAGCATTCACTTGTAAAACACTTGTGTCCGTAGTAAACCAAATCATGTCTAAAATTCACGCGTTTTAAAATATAGGTATCACGATCTCAAATCATGTAGTAAACAAATCAAACTTAGTAAAAATAATCATGTAACGCTTACGTATAGAAATCAATAAGTTTATGTAGTAAAACGAGCAGGTATTCTCACTCCGAAAACAGTTTAAAAAAACCATTAAAAGAGAAAAGGTGGGGCTATGAACTCACCTCGAGTGAATGGTAATCAACAAATATTCACAATAGAAAAATGCGTCACGAAGGAATCCGAAGGCAACCCTAATCCAATTATAGGTTGTATAAAGTACTAAACACCTTTTTGATTATTAAGGTCGTATAGCTCATCTATATATCGTTCGGGTATCATAATTAAGAGGTCATGTAGTTGACGTATGAGGAGCTTAGGGACACTTTAAATCGTAAATCCAACAACTTAGTCGATACGCCACCCCGATCAAGACGGCCTTTCATTATGAAACTCCCTAGTAATATATAGCACTTGCTAATACACATATAGGTCTTTATTAGTTCAATCACCATTAAATGTTTTGGTAAAATTGTGTATAATAAGTTAAAAACGTTTATAAATTACCGTTGTAGGAAAAACTGGCGTAACTTTCGCGTTTTAAGCCGATTTTGACGGTCTCTATGCCCACGCTTTCCGCGTATTAGGACGGGTTATCATAATTTGCATTTTCATATTTTTGACCCTCGATGATCAGTAATTTTTACTGTTCGCGCAAGTTATAAATTATTTTTATAGTTTTAATTATCGTTAAAACCCGAAAGTCATTATTTTATTCGTTATAGCTCGTTTTTAGTGATTCTTTCGAGGCACGTTCTCGTAATTGAAGTTCTACTTATTTTTGAGGTTAAAAAAATAAGATATTTCTGTAATGAACAGTAACTTTTACTAAAAATTAGTTTTATAAAAGTATTAATTGTCGTAAACTCGCGAAATTCATAACTCGTTCGTTATTAATTGAAAAATTACGATTCTTATCATTTTGGAATCCTAAAAATATGTATAATTTGTTAAAAATACCAAACTTGCTGTTTGAATAATTTTTATGAAAAGTTTTTATAAAAATTCTTTTACAAATCCGTTTATTTATCGTATAACTTGTTTTTGCCGTAACTTTTTCGTTATTAATTCGGTTGGACATGGTTCTTACCTTTTTCGGAATCGTCTTGATGATGTATTATCTTATAAAAAAATATATAAATAAATTTTAATTTTTATACATTTTTGGCCAGAATGTTTGATTGACTTTATAAGTCTATATATAACTTTGTTTTTATACTTTTCCACTTTTGTAATCTACCACAAGTCTCATATTTCATATATGTCATATATGTTACATATAATAAGAGTCCATTAGTCCATAATTGTCCATTTGTGTCCAAATTTACCAAGTCCATATTAACACTTTTAACCCTTAACTTTCATAAGTAACATTTATATCACTAGTTTATACATAACTCTTTTTACATATAAACCATGAGTGTACAAGTCTTACAACCATTTTGTAAACTCAATATACCATCCATATAACATGTGTACAAATCCATAAATCATGTTTACAAGAAAATCCACTTTTAAATGTTTGTTAAACCATATCCTAAATGGTGATTTCACTACACTGGCACATCTTATTCGTAAAACTCATAAATGAAAGTTTAAATGTTTTATAGAAGACCTTTGATGAATGATGATGGATGAAAAAAAATATGTGCTAATAACCCTTGTTTAGCCTTTTTATACCAAAGTGTGCACAATATGAAACCCTAATCCACTATAGAAACCCTAATCTTGTCTTTCTTGCTTCAACACTTGAAAATGGTTAACCAATGCTTGGAAACATCTTAGTATATCTTAGGATGGATGTGTAATGGCTTGTATAGGTTGTAGAAAATTTGGTATGGATTATAATAAAAGGGGTGTTTGAGCCGTGGCCTATAGAGAGCCAAAAGGGAAGGTTTTTGTGATTTTTACTAAGTGTTTTGAGTTGTATGAGTTATCTCTCACTTGTTACTTGCATTATATAAGTTAGAATGGTCAAAAGAATGCAATAGTAGTCCAAGACATACTTCATGGTCTTAAGGAAGACTAATGTGGTCAAAGGAATACACATCAATGTTTCTAGTCAAGACTAAGCCTTAATGAGTCTTATGTAGTACAAGACTCAAATTAGTAGTTTGTGTGCTATGTGCTCCCTTAGGTGGGCAATATCCCATGAAATTTAGGAGGGGGGAGTACTAGTAGTGTTTTAGATATTTTACATAAATATCATGCATTATTTACAAGTTGTAAGATGTAGTTTTAGCATAAAGGTGTAAACTTGTAATGTATAGGCTTTAGTAGTTTATTTTTAGGAACAATATGACTAACATTGTTAACTTGGGTAAAGTTTAATAAAACTTTGGGTATTGGGTATAAACATTAATATTTGTTGAAGCGTAGATAACTTTTGGTGCTTCCGGGTATGCCTAAATGTATTAATTGCGAAACGTAAACGTTTTACGTAACCAATAAAAATAAAATATAAAAAGTTGATTATTACTTTCGTAAAAATAATATATTGCTTGCTTGACGAAAACTTTAATTTGTTTGGTGCCCGTTTACGTTGATTGGTGATTCTTAATTTACGCGATTTAACTTAACTATTAAAATTAAAAGTAAACGCGTACGAGAAAAAAAATAATTAGCAAAATAGATGACGTCGTAAATGACCTAAAAATACGGAATGTTACAGTCTCCTCCGGTTAGAAGAGCCTTGTCCTCAAGGCTCAAGTTGCGGCACTTGAGGAAGGTACGGGTTCAGAGAAAAGATTCGGATATTTCTTCCGGAATTGGTCTTCACGTTCCCAAGTATACTCAGCTCCTTGCCGAGAGTTCCAACGAACTTTGACCAATGGGATTCTTCTTCGCTTTAGCTTCTTCACATCCCGCTCTACGATCTCAATAGGCTCTTCGACAAATCGCAGATTTTCATCAATCTCGATCTCATCCAAAGGCACCTGAACATCTGGCTCAGCCAAGCATTTCTTGAGGTTCGACACATGAAACGTGTCGTGGACACAACTTAGCTCCTGGGGTAACTTCAGCCGATAAGCCACCGGTCCAACACACTCTACTATTTCAAACGGTCCCACATACCGTGGTGCCAGCTTTCCTTTCTTACCAAATCGTACCACTCCCTCGCATGGGGATTGATTGAAGCAATCTTAAACACGTAATAATAAAATATATGATATGAAAAAAAATTACCAAACTACCCTTGAGGACAAAGGTAGAAAGGAAAATCTTCACAAATATATATATTATACGTATATTAACCGGGAAGTATGATTCCCGGGTCGTTATTCCCCAACGATTTGTGAAATTGAGACCACATTTGTTTTTTGAACAATGATTTGAATTGGTTCAAATATGGTTTGTTTTCTAAAATCCTAAAAGTGAGCAAATTAAAGGACAATTAAACTTCCCTTTAACAACAGGAAACTAAACTTTA
>BQNB010013211.1:7952-43209 GCA_026074375.1 Tanacetum coccineum | reverse complement strand
CTTTTCTTTATTAGTTTTCATTATATGCGGATAAATGGGCGTGTCAAAATGGATACTTTATGTCCTGGTCAAGCCGACGTACAACCACTTTTTGTCTTGTCTTTTCTTGAACTCTATAGAAGATTTGATCTTTTAGATATGACTAAAAACTATCTTATTACAATGACAGTCTAATTTATGAAATACAAAGATTAGAGAGGTTTTATACATTTTGAAAACACTTTGGGCAACTTCAACCCGTTTGACCCGTTTTTGTTTTCTAAAATTTCCACCCGTTAAGTATAATCCAAACCGACAACCAATTTACTCATGAATGGGTCTAATTTCCAACTCTAATTTTCATGGCATCTGCTGAGATGGTTATAGACAGAATATTGAAATGATACTGTAGTATTAGACTCAGATTTTAGGGACATCCATAACATGGGATTTTGTGACCATCGTTTACATCGTCTCATCTTTTTCTATAGTTTGAATTATGTAGCAATTATTTAGTCTTTACTCATTTTAATTAAACATACTACAAACAAATTTCATTGACAGTTGACTTACCGCATCCTCAGAAGAAAACGCTCAACATTGAAGTCTGGACCATTTGTTCCCATAGGGACCATCCTGCTTAAAATTACATCAGGTTGCTCCTCATCATTGGACACTGCATATATGTATTTGGGAAGGATGTTGATGTCAGCATCTGAAGCACCTTCTTCCTGTGTATTATCATAGATATCAAAATCATCGATAAAAATAAGAGAAGAGCGACTTTTACCTTGACTAATGTCCTGGCGTATTGAAGAACCTAAGCAGCAAGCCTGCCAGATGCTGTCATATATTCAATACCCTTTTCATCATGCACTTCGGGCCCACTCGTAATTCCAGGTGGATTCTTAGATCCAACACAAGGAGGGATTAGTATTTGATCTGGTACAGAACGACGAGAGACAATTTCAGTGGTCTCAAACGCTTACGTGTGCCATTTTGCAGTTCATCATTATTCTGGTCATTTCTTCCGCAATCTGCTTCCTCTTTTCTTGGTCTTCTGCCCTTGCTAAATGGGTACACCACATAATCTTTAGCCTGTTCCGCAAAAGGTACTTTATGATCATCATATATAATTACTATATTTTTGATATAATGACGCATCAGACCAGTTAAGGTTATTAATTCCTTTTGTATCACCAAGATTCATTATTAGACTCGAAAGTTATTGATTTTGCAGCCAAGAACAGATACTCGGTATGTTCTATTAATTTTATGTGATTATTTGCAATTTGTTGAGTTTTGTTTTCTTAGGGGTAGACTCGACTTAGCGTGCATTTGTTTAAGCTTAATTTTATGTAAAACACCGAACTTATAATAGCCAATTTGACTTATGTATAACTGGCTCTATAGGTATAGGTATCTTACATATACTATCTAGTAGACCATAAGACCATTGATACGCGTATCGTAAATTATGGTTAATATGCACACCAAAATTAGGCAGCGCGCCAAATTTAAGTATTCAAAACAGACAAAATGCGTCACAAACTAAAATGCGAAAGTCAACTCATAACAATGCAAAATTAGGCAGTTGTGGGTTAATCCAAGCTCTTGCAGTGCTGCAATATGTAACCTCACCAGCGTAGACTGTAGATATTGTAATAGTATCCTAAGTATTTTAACAAGTTCATTTTGACATCTTACTTTTTAATATAATTTGTCAGTCTTTCTCCACATAATATACTTACGCATTGTAAAGGTCGCAGTTTGTGACATGAAAGTGAAAGTACAACTGATTATGTTTGTCTTGCCTAGCCAATCATTATGTTTGGGCAGAGGTTCTTTAGTCCACAGTTGGAGGAAATTGGGTAGAGTGTGCATCATGTCCATATTATCCAATCAGTGACACAAAACTTTTAATAACTTCTACATATATCTTATTTAATTTTTTGTTCTTCAAACTTCCTTTACATTTATGCATGTTAAACTTCATAATGGGGGCCGATGTTTGTTTCCGGCTTTCCACCTTGTTACGTTATCAGTTATGTTTTATGCCTTTTATGCTTTGATATGACGCCATGATTATGAAGTGATGCCTTTCATCAGAGAGGGGTGTTACAATAGTCCTAGGCTCCTAGCACTACCACCAACATACCTTCCTACCTCCCATATTCACACTTTCCTGAACTCACCTGACACGTCGTTATACATCCATACAGTAACAAGACAGAATCACAGACATTTTAAGTTGTTGATGAACCGAAGGAGACGAGGATAATAGCAGCCACATGGAAACCAACAGACCACATAATGATGTTATGTCCATCCTTTGACGCTTTAATCGTTCGGTCAAGGATCATCTCAAGAGGGTGATTTGATAAACTCGTACAAATTTAAATAACATTTTAATGACCAACGATCAGATTAAAATTCCACTAGAGAAAGTAAGAAGGTAACGCTCGTATCATTCTAGGAGCAGCACATAGGTAATAACCAATGACACGACCTTAGTAAAAAAGACATATAGTAAAGCCTAGAGTATGAAAAAGCAGTAAAAAATGATGAAGTATTTACCGTATCGTGCCCACAACTGAGGCTCGGTACCGCTACATTCACGGATAAGGATAGGCAAGTTACGGTTAGCTTTCTTCAACTCCTTGTAATTGTTGTCAACAAAAGCCCTATAATATAGAAACAAATGAATTAAATTGAAGATTATAAAAATGAAATGATATTTGATTGTTGAAATGGACCTAGTGGAAGAGCTGGCAGGTGAAGTTTGACAGAAGAGGACACGGACTTCTTTAATACTTTTTGATAATTGTCCTCTCCATGCCATCTTTAATAGATCAATATCCCATGGATCTTAGATATTTGAAATGGTCACCTGTGCTTCTATCTCTGTTGAACTGCTATCAAGATGAGTAATTGAGTAAAAGTAAATTTACAAAATTGACCATCAGCTACAAAAACTGTTATTTGAAAGAAACAAGTAGCAATGTATGTTTTTTTGTAAGAGTAATCCACCGCAAAGAGTTTATAAAAGTATATCCTTCTTTCCTACCATTCACAGTTAGTTGCGAAATCATTGTGTAGATAAAATTTTATAAACTTTTTGTAGATATATCATTTCTCTTTTTATAAACCGTGTGTTTTTTATTTGATACAATCTAACGACGTCGTAGACTTGAATACAAGAGTACTTGAATTACTTTGCTATGTTAAGTCAACCATAAACATACCTTAGTGCATCAGAGGTATAACATCTCTTTATGAGATTTTATCATACATCTTATGTGAACGTAGTGCATCATAATACGAAACTAGTGCATCACAGTTATAGAATATCATGTAGGCATTTCATCAAACAGTTGGTGTGCAGGTTTATATACACATTTTTCATCTAGTTTTATTTCTCAAACACATACCAAATGAATGTTTTAGATCAACTAAATACATTAACAATCAACAAAAACATATAAACTAATTACAATTAGATATTCGGATTAACATATAGTAAATTAACAAAAAAATATAAAAAACAAAAGATTAAGATCTTACTATAACTATTCGTTGATGATGAACTTGTTGTGGATGATGCACACTCATTATTAGTTGATGATGAACACTTATTATTTTTTGACGACGAACACTCGATCGGCATACCAAAAATAGATCAATAATATCAACTGAACCAATGGTGAGGGAATGAAGGTTGAGAAAGAGTGGTGGAGAGACCATCGTGAGACGGTGCAGATACTAGAGAACCTAAAAAAAACATAAGTACGCATATACCCAGTGAGCACTTCCCTAAAGATAGCATTTCTTGAGATTGCAGATATTCCACGTGCGGGGCAACTCACGCCCATCCATGTCACGCAGCTTGTATGCTCCTTTTCCAAGTGCTTCCGTAACCTCGTAGGGTCCTTCCCACTTTGGTCCCAGCTTTCCTGTGTCTTCCGCGTGGCTTGCGTCGTTAGCACGATACACGAAGTCTCCTGGTCTAAATGAGACTCCTCGAACTTTAGCGTCATAGTATCCCTTCATTTTTAACTTTGCTTTTTCCTCACGTATGGCTGCTTGTTCGCGCCTTTCCTCCAATATGTCCAAGTCTATACGTCGCTCGTCGTCATTGGTTGCGATATTGACCTCCGCGGTACGAATAGTTGGCATTCCGATTTCGGCTGGTATAACGGCTTCCGTCCCATAGACAAGAGAGAAGGGAGTGTCCCCTGTGCTAACTTTTATTGTTGTGCGATGTGCCCACAAGACATGTGACAATTCCTCTACCCACCTGCCTTTATGTCTATCCAGGCGCGCTTTGATTCCTTCGCCTAGACTTCGATTTGCGCGCTCAACCAAACCATTGGTCTGTGGGTGTTTAACCGACGCAAAACGCTGTGTAATGCTTAATCTCGCGCACCAGTCTTTGAACGGGTTATCACAGAATTGTTTCCCATTGTCCGAAACTATTTCTCCAGGTAATCCAAAACGGCACACAATGTTATCCCAAACAAATCGTTTTACCTGATTCCCTGTGATTGTGGCGACCGCTTTCGCCTCGATCCATTTAGTAAAGTAGTCTATAGCCACGATAAGGAATTTCAATCCTCCCGCGGCAACAGGGAAGGGACCAGCGATGTCGATACCCCACTTGTGGAATGGCCATGGTGAGGTGATGGGTGTTAGCTCCTGTTGTGGTTGGCGCGGGATTGGTCTATGTACTTGGCAATCATTGCATTTCTTTATCATGTCGCGTGCGTCGCGGTGCATGGTGGGCCAGTAGTACCCAGACCGTAAGGCTCTAGCTACTACAGATCGTGGTCCTGAGTGCATACTGCATGAACCCGCATGAATCTCGCGTAGCACATAGTCTGCCTGAATAGGTCCGACGCATCGGAGCCATGGTTGTAGGAACGAACGTCGATAGAGGACACCATTTCGAAGTTCGAATCTCTGCGCCGTGCGGCGTATTCGCCGGGCATCCTTTTGTTCATGAGGGAGCGTGCCCTTGCTTATGAATTCGATGATAGGGGTCATCCACGTAGGATCCTGCTCTTCTATCACCGTAGATATCTCCATCTCCGAGATGGATTTGTTCTTCAAGATTTCGACCAACACCTGCTTTGATAGGTGCGCGAAGCTTGTGGATGCGATCTTACTTAAGGCATCCGCTTTTTTGTTGTCACCTCTAGGAACTTGCCTAATGGTGAATCTATCAAAGCCCTGGATTAGCGACTTGGTCTTGTCGAGGTATCGAATCATGTTGTCTTCTTTAGCCACATATTCGCCCAACACATGGTTGGCTACTAAACGGGAGTCCACATTTGCTTCTAGGTTACGTACACCCATTCGAGCTGTAATGCGTAGTCCCGCAATTAGGGCTTCGTACTCTGCCTCGTTGTTCGTGGCTGTGAATTCAAAGCGCAGTGCGTAAGTGAATTCCATTCCTTCCGGGTTAGTGAGGATGAGGCATGCGCCCGACCCGTCCACGCATGACGATCCATCCGTGAATAAGATCCATGGTTCTTGGAGTTTTACTTCGCTCTGGGGGAGTACAGCATCGGTTTCTGGTTTTTCGATGAGAAAATCCGCCAGTATCTGTCCTTTCACTGCGGTGCGTGGTCTATAAGAGATGTTATGCTCCCCTAGCAACACGCTCCACTTTTGCAATCGCCCCGACGCATCAGGTTTAGAGATAACCTGTTTGATGGGTTGATCTGTGATTACCACTATTGGGTGCGCTTGGAAATATCTGCGCAGTCTTTTGGCGGCAAATACTAACGCCAGGATCAGCTTCTCCATTGCGCTATAGTTGATCTCCGTTTCCTTGAGTGCTTTACTTACGAAGTATACCGGTGTTTGTACGGAGTCCCTATCTGTCAGTAGCACGGCGCTAATTGCCCCATGCGTCGCGGATAAATACATAATCAACTCCTCCCCTGGTCGGGGTGCGACTAGCGTGGGAAGTGCTGCTATATGCTGCTTGAGCTGCGTGAAAGCTTCTTCTGCTTCTTCTTCTGCTTCTGTAGTCCAACGGAAGTCTCCCTTCTTCGTACACTTCTTGAGTGTTTTGAACAAGGGGAGTGACTTGTCTGCTGACTTGGATAGGAACCTGTTCAAACCGGCTAACTTCCCATTTAACGACTGGACTTCTTTCATCGTGCGTGGTGAAGGAAGTTGGATGACAGCTTTTGTTTTTTCTGGACACGGCTTGATGTGTCAGGTTCTAATCAAGTATCCGAGGAACATGCTTATTGCAGCCCCAAAAGTGCATTTTTTAGGATTTAGCTTCATAATTGTTTTTTCGTTAGTGCCATGTAATTTTACAATGTCGCGTACCAACTCGTCTTCGGTGTAGCTCTTTATAACAAGGTCGTCGACATAGACTTCCAGGTTGCGGCCCACTTGCCCCTCGAACGCGTTATCGACCAGTCGCTGGTAGGTGGCACCTGCGTTCTTTAGGCCAAAAGGCATCTTTGTATAACAATAGACACCTTGACTTGTGTGAAAGGCTATCTTTTCCTCGTCATCCTTGTCCATTTGGATTTGGTGAGATTACCCCTTGTATGCGTCTAAGAGAACTTGAAGGGGTATTCCGCATATGGACCTCAACTTTCCAGTCTATCTCCGGTAGGTGGTTTAACGTACTTGTGGACATGCTTTGTTAAGGTCAGTGATGTCCAGCCACATCCGACAGCTATCCATGCTCTTTTTGACCTTAACTGGAGTTGGAGAGCCAGTCATGGTAATAGTATTTTTCGCATGATACATGCCTCACGAGTTTATGTACCTCCTCCAGAATGGCCTTAGCGCGCTCTGGAAGCTTGCCGCGTTTTTTATGCTACTGGGGAGTATCCTTGTCAGGAATTTTCAATTTGTGTTTGTTATCGATCGTGGCACTCCAGTCATGTGTTTTGGTTCCCATGCAAAGTATATCGGGGTTTCTTTGCAAACGAGTGCGCACGCAGCCGGCCCTACCCGTATCAGACAGCGGGGACCCCCTCCGATCGATACTTCTTGCTCGGGTATCGGAAAATGAATAGTAACCTTCAAGTTTGTCACTTTGGTTGCGTGCTGTTCTACTGAGTCTGTCACGCACATGTGGACTGTGTTGCATTATTTAGGCGGTGCGGCGGTGTTTGTAGATGGTGACAATTCCGCGTCGATGGGGAATTTTAGCATCAGTGGGCTGTAGATGGACCGCGACGTATCGCTGATATTCCTGTCTTCCAATAATGCCATTGTATGGCGATGGTGATCTGGATCACCATGTAAAATCATCAGGCTGTTTGGGAGTGCTCCTTATTGCCATCCATAACCAGGTAATCGTATTTGCTCTATGGGGCCATTTTCTTTTCTCCAGTGAAGCAACGTTCAATGGACGGTCGTGCGCCGGGTTTAATGACTTTTGTACTTCAGGGCAGCTGTCTTTGGAAGCAATGTTCGTACAGTATGTCTGCGGATGCTCCATCATAAGTTTTTAAGTTAGCGGGCATGCGCCTTCTCTTATCCTCCGAGAAATCGCTAATGCGCCGCGTAAATGCATCGACCTTTTGGCGACGCCATATACGGGACATATCTTCGTCTTCGTCTGCACGATATTTGTTCTTGGACTTCCAGTGTCCCGTTTCTGCGTCCTCGTTGTCCGAGGAGTTTTCTGAGGACGAGCTTATTCTTCTGCGGCTGGCGCTTGCGCGTTGTCTCAGAGTCCGAACTTGGAGGGATCTTTCACTCGGGGAGCACCTTTGTCCATGCTGTGTGGACATCGCGAAATGCCAAGACATCAAAGGACGCTGATGACTGCGCCAGTCATTGTTTTCAGGAGTGTCCTAACTAAGTTATGCAAAGTTAGCCGTTTGAGTTCCCGAAACTTTCTTTCCAGATTCTACCAATTATAGAGGTGACGGTATCCTTTCGCGCTTTTCCTTTTGGTGGGTGCGGTTGCGAGATACTTGTCCTCCGGACCGAAGTTTTTGTCGGGCACTGGAGCTCTGGCTTGATCTCTTTTTTGTTTCCTCTTGATAAGGGCGACCAAAGTCTCGTAGTTTTGAGATACGAAATCACTCGGTGCCAGTTCAGTCGCGACCCCTTCCAGTGTGAGGTTGTCAGCCCCTAACTCGGGACCCTTGCTTCGAAGGGGTAGGGGTGGCGGCTCGGTGTTATTCATCCCTGGCCACCGTTTGGGGAGGGGTGGTGTAGTAGCACGCTTGTAGACCTTTCAGTGCTTGTGATTGTGGCGGTTGTCTGGGTTGTCCCAGGGGCGGTCCCATCGCTGTGAAGACCAGATCATGTGGCGCATTGGCGCTTCCAGAGGCTTGCTTAGAGATCTGTCTAGAGGCTTGGTTGCTTGCTTTTCGCCTGCGGAGGTCCGCTGGGTAAAGGTTTCCTTGCTTAGTCATTAGTTTTCGGGCAGTGTTCTTACTAGTGTGGGTCCCACGGATGATGGCGCCATTTGTGATACAAATTTTGGACGATCCTTGTTTAGATACGTATTAGGTGGTACAATATTGGATATGTTAGGCTTCGGTTTCCTGTATCATTAAGTCTTGATGTATGAGACTGCACATCTAAGGAAAACAAAGCATCCGTTAGGCTTAACCGTGGGATTGTCTCCACGATTTAATCCTCCGGCGTGAGAGTAAAGTATATCGGTTTTAGGTTTTAGTAGAAAGTTAGGGTTATGAGGGCGTACCTTAGATGAGAGCCGAGGTGCTCTCTTTATACTCACCAAACCCTAATAGGCTTTGTCCCATTAATTAGGTTAGTATCCGAGAGGCCTCACCGTTATTTAGTAATTAGTGGGCCCACCTCGTGATTATGACTCGTTCGTAATTAGGTGTTCTAGATACCTGCGCATGTGTGCGCTAGTTGGGCCTCATGGGCCTGAATCCTCGTCGCGATAGCCCATACGTCATGGATTCCCGTAGGGCTTGAGTTACCATTTGGGCCTTGGAATAGTCCGTTAATTGATGTCGCTATGGCCCATTATCATGGGCCTGGGTTAGGTACTATTCGAGGGTCGGTTCATAACACGAAGGTTGGACTAATACGTCATGCAATAGACAAAAGCGTTAGAATACAACTTCTCGGAACTCAGACAAACAAATCAATTGCTGAAAGCACTCTCCTCCATTCCTGGCACGTTGATCAGAAAAAACCTGGCAAATAAAATGCAGGAAGCGTAATGTCTAGCAGTCCAATAAAGTATGATAAATTTCGAGAGTGTCTCATATGGAAGATCAACAATTCCTTGGATTCTAATCGTATGAAGGAATGGAAGAAAATAATCAAGGAACAAGTCAAGAAAGAAGTTCTCAATGATCATCCAATAAATTGAGAAGTTATGTTAAAAGTATATACGAACAACTCGATTCTGAGGTTCTGGTTATGATGTCAAAGGAAGCCCAAGACGTCTCTTGCTGTTGCTACTAATCTTTTCCTCAACTAGAGCTGTAAAAAAAAGATCTTAATTGACAAGATGGATGCTAACAACTCTATCAACACGGTCAGACATTAAAAAGACGCTCTCTAAAGGCATTAGTTGATGCATATGAAGCGAACAAAATTCTGCTTTTAAGATATCTATTGGCGATACCGGTTACAATAAATAGTCCTCAAGACGGTGCAGATGCTGATTCAAGAACCCTCCGCTTGGGAACAGACCGAGGGTCAAAAAGGATGAGGTCTGGAGAAGAACCTGAATCTACCAGTGCTTCAAGAGAAATGACAACCACGACAGCAAGAAAGAGACTACTACAGGTTCTAAGACTCACAAGCAATCTGCTAGCCAATCTGCTCCGGTAGAGGAAACTATGCAAACTACAGATGTCTTTGAAGCACCTGCACACCAGGAGTTTGAAACAGGTGTCCATGATGAACAAGCAGAAGAAGAGGTCCAACATCTTCCTGACTGGTTTCAACAACCTACACGACTACCTTCTCCTGATCATGCATGGAATAAGTCTGTTCCTGCCGTTCATGAATCTGTCCAACCTTGGCTAAGCAATCTGGCACGAAGACAAGACCCTCGAGAGTCATTCGATGAACTAACCGACACTACATTTGACTTCTCCGCTTTTGTGATGAACCGGCTAAATGTTAAAACACTAACACCTGAATTGTTAGCAGGTCCAACATTTGAGCTGATGAAAGGAACATGCAAAAGTTTGACTGAACTTGAATACTTTTGTGAAGAAGTCTACAAAGCCACAACCGAAAAATTGGACTGGATCAACCCCGAAGGCCGCCAATATCCTCATGATCTGCGACAGCCACTACCGTTGGTTCCAAATTCTCAAGGTCGTCATGTTATACCGTTTCATCACTTCATCAATAACGACCTTGAGTACCTACGTGGTGGTGAGTCAAGCCGCAAGTACTCTACTTCAGTTACGAAGACCATGGCTGCAGATTACGGGCATATCAAATGGATAGAAGACTTAGTGCCCAACTCAATGTGGAGTCAAATGATAGTCAAATACGACAAATTCGCCCTCTGGGGAATCTCACATTGGGGCAAAAAGCGAAGACAGTTCTATGCATTTGCGACCACAAGGGAATCAGCTCGTGACGTCTACTCAAAAAGACGGATTATTGCTGTCACAAAGGTGGAAATAGTCGAATGGCAAAACTACAAGCATCTTGACTGGATTACTGTACGAAGGGATGACGACGTTCTTTACAAGTTCAAAGAAGGCGACTTCCACAGACTAAGGATCCAAGACATTGAAGATATGCTGCTTCTTCTCGTGCAAGGAAAAGTGACAAATCTCAACGTTGAAGAACGTATTGCATTTAATGTCTCCTTAAGAATGTTCACAAGAAGCGTTGTCATCCAAAGGCGTGTGGAAGATACTTCAAAAATCAATTTTTTTTTTTTTTTGGTGTTGAAAAGCTATCAAAAAAAGCTCAACCTCATAAAGCCTGACACGTACAGATCCAATCTGAGAAGACGAGACGCTTACACACCATACTCCGATCCCAGAGAATTCATCTATGAGAACAAAGAACCAAAAGAAGGAACAGATTGATGCGCATTGTACGAAAACTACACAAGTTCAGCGATGGTACTCTCGATATGTTCGGCAAACTGCTCTAAATGATCGCCTCAGGGGACTTAGAATGGAGTATCTGCCTCAGGACTTTTTGGAGCCACGTAACAAAGCAAAATGCAAGAGCATCGATTCAGGCAAATTGACAAAAGGCTAAGACATGGAGGATAATGCGGAGTTTGGAGGATTTGTTGGTGAATAGACCATACGGGGGGTTCAGTATTTGTTTTGGATTTGTGTTTTTTTTTTTTAAATTGTGTTATTTGGGTTTTTTTTGATTTTGCCCTTTCTGTTTGTGACTTTACGGCTACTTCATAAGGGAAACATATGATTTATCATATGTTGTTTCTCATCTTAAATAGGTTCATTCCTCGTATATTAATTTTATCTTGTGAAATGTTGGATAATAGTGTAGAATTTTGGTGAAAAATTAAGATGTGCTCCGAGTACAAAGTTTCAAGAATTTCTTAGTTAAATTCAAAAATCTTTCAATATAATTCGACTCAGCACCCATCTTATAACCCTCAAAAGTTGAGGTAGGGGGGAGAAAATATGTTCCAATTTGCTAGAAGATCATTTTTCTCCCCGAACGGTTAATCAATTGTATATCAAAATATAAGGGATTATCTTTTTGGATAAGGGCGGGAGAAAATTGTGATTACATGGTTAATGTATATTGACAGAATGTGATCAAATAAAATGGATTAATGCACTCCACACCCTAGCATGTACTCGATTACGATGCACCTGTTATAGGGGGAGCTTTTTAGTAATGATGAAAACTCTCAAAGTGTTAAATCTTTTGATATTTACCATCAAAATCTTTTGATTGATATTTTCAATGTTTTTAGAAGGATCATGATGAAAATACCAAAAGGGGACCCGACCAGATGTTCTTTATTTATGAAGTTATAAGGCGGTTAGGCTAGGTATTCAGATCCCATGATCTTGCCTAGAACCGGAGGGATCTTCATCAGGGATATCCACTAGTTTAGAAGTATGAAGTCCCTTAGGTATGATTAAAAGGAGGAAGAATAAGTGGAGATTAGGGAATAATGTCAGACTGAGATGGAGCTAACACTGGTACCAAACCAACTAAGGTGTTAGTTATGAAGTCTCGGTAAGCATTTATTTCCTGTCTAGGGTGGCACTCTGGGGGGGGTTTGGGGGCTGGAGTGGGGGGGGGGGGGGTGGGGGGGGGTGTGGGGGTGGGGGGGTTTGTGCGTCGTGGGGTGGTGGGGGGGCAGGTTGGCAGGCTGTGGGGGGGGGGTCAATTACCATTAACAAACTAACAGATTTCTCTCAAAAGTTCAAAAATTAAAAAATATCCTAAGGGGTTGAAAAGAAAGAAAAAGAAATGTTAGGATAAAGGGTTGAAAAGAAAGAAGCCCTCCATAACTTAGGCAGAAAAGGGTCAATACATTTGCTGTCGGGAAACATAAGGTGTTGTCTGATAATGAAGACGGTCATGGACACGGTGGTGAAGCTACCAACCACTCCCTAGCCACTCAAGGTCTCTCAAAAGACTCTTGTTTCATTTCTCACGAAGATCAACACATTTCTATCGTCTTTCTCACTCAAAGATTATTGATATTGAAAAGTTGGCAGTCTGCTTTTTTTTTCCCCCAGGTGGGGGGGGCCTTCTGATCACTAAATTAAAAGCGCCTATTGAGTCTCGAAGCCAAAGAGATCATCCATTAATCTCATTAGGATCACTTAACATATTCTATCTTGTTATTTTACACAATGTGATTATCAAGTAAAATTTTATTTGAGTCCTACGACAAAGATTCCCTTGTGATTTTGCCAGTACAATCCGAAGTGGATACTTAGGTAATTAACAATGAAGAGGGACAATCTGCTTGAGCCAACCTCAAACAAGCTCATGGTAGGTGACTTGTGCGATTCTTTATGAATCAAACTTGTGACAACTGGAACAGAAACGATGGTGCTTTTCTAGAAGAATCAAACTTGTTCCAGGAATGGATCAAGGTTGTTAATGACATTTTTGAAATGGATTAATCACACTCGGTGTGTCACAAAAACAATTTGCAAATGATACACCGATTGATTTTCAATATCAATTTCTATATCAATCGGTGAGAATAGAAAATCACTGGTTCACTATATGTGTAATGTCTGCTTTGTGACGTGCCGATTAATGAGTAACATGCTAGGGTCGATGAATCTAATACTTATGTGTTAGAAAGAGTCAATACTACAGCTGGAAATCCTGTCAAGAAGATTCTTCTTAAATTGAATCTATCTGATCACAGGTCGATCCTCACGGATCTGAAGGTTTCTCCAACCAAACCTGGGCGAATGACAAAGCCATATTCGTCCCCCCGCTTTATTACTAACTGTTTTATGCAGGCTATTTAAAGATGGTGGTGGAGGTCCCTGATTCCAGCTGGCTCACAAGATCCATAGCCACATGCTCATACCTTCCGACCGGACAATAACATAAAGACGTCATGAAAAGCTCAGTACATGTTTCAAGACTTCTGTACTCTGGATACCACTCCCCCCCCCCCCCCCCCATCTTTGTCGAAGTGTTAAAGTTAAAGAATTTCAAGAAAGATGCAACATTAAAGCTTTTCAAGAATGGTATGAGCATGTCGGTCCAGAAGTCACAAGTCCACAAGATGGCAAAATTACAAGATGGCGAAGAGATTATGCTTGGTTGATGATCTCAAGATTGCTCAAGATCACAATGTCAAATACAAGTTCAAGGAACAAGCTCAATCCTAAAGTCAATGATCACTACAACATATTCACAAGAGAAAGTCAAGAGTAAGAGCTAAAGACTAAAGATGAAGCATAGTATGCTAGGTTTAAAGTTTTGTAAATTGGAGTGACCTCCCTTAGGGGGAGATTGTTGGAAACACGAAAAGTGTCGGTCACTTCCAAGTTGTAATAGTCTTAGCTCGTAGTTTATGTAATAATTAGATTAGTAATCTAGTCCGGCCCAAGACCCATGGGAAGCCCATTAGAACCCATGGGCCGGCCACTATAGGACCTATATAAGCCCCTCTCCTAGCCTTGGAGAGGGTTGGTTGTTCCATTTTTCCATATTCCATCTTTATACAATTCATCCATTTTTCCATCCAATCTCTCTCTAACATCACAACCCACATCTCATTCTTGTTCTTGGTTTGATCATAAGATTACTTGAATTCTTCAACGAATAAGAAATCGGAGAGAAATGAACACGAAGACAAAAGATCACAACACCTTCACCGAATCTACAAGAATCAATGGTTTACTTATTATATCTTTCTTATCCACCTTCACCGAATCTACAAGAACCCATGATTACATGTCATTATCTATCTTATTTTATAAGTTTTATCACTTGGTCTTACTATAAATAAAGTTTACTCGACCTAATTAAGGGTTCTAAAATTTCAAATTTTGACTACTTATTCAAGGCAAGTTTCCATACATAAATGACCCATAAAAGCATCTTCTAAAATTACACCAAAAATTACAGAGGTTCCTACATGTGTCTAATACACCTATGATCATTGGTTTAATTTATTCCATGTTTAAGTATCCCTTTGATCTGACAGAACCTTCGAAAAGTTCACGCGTAAAAACTCAACTTAAACAATTCAGAAAATTCTGAAAAAAAATCATGAATGTAGCACATATCATGAAGATTTACCAAATCAAATTTTAAAGTCTAACTCCTTACGGTTTGAGAATTAAAAATCAAACACTACAACTGAAATTTTCGGCCAGAATCTGCAGTTTTGACACTTAATCTTATAAAATCTAAAAATCGACCTTCCCGACCTCCAATTGACATGAGGCCGGATTTTCCAGAAACTAGACTCTTTGAATTTAACTTTAGGCTCAAGAATCATGTTAAAACCAATTTTTATCATCAAGATATACCCCGTTGAACATGACCTAAAATTCTGCCCAAAATTATTAACCATGAAAACCCTAATTAACACCCATCAAAACCAACCCTAGGGTTTCTAATCTTGTAGTTTTTATTAATAACACATTTAATGATCATCTTAGGGTTTCATAACATGTAATTTAACCATTTTAATTAGATTAAACCCTAGAGAAATTGACAAGAACATAAACACATTATTTCTTATAATCTTTTAGGTTTTTATGAAAACTTTTGCATATGTAATCATGGTGACAACAAGAATGAAACAAAATCAAGAATTACCTATGGAGACCAAGATGAAGACAAGAACAAGAACAAACACCAAGAATCAAGGATCACACTAAGAACACCAAGGCTTGAAAATTCTACCCGAATCACCAACTTCTTCTTGCAAATTCTAGAGATGATTACACAAGATTTTTAGGAGTGAAATTTTTGAGAGAATATGGAGAATGGGGGAGGAGGGGGCCGGATTTTATACTTGTCATCAATTGATAACACTATTCCTATATATAGGATATTAGAGAACATTCTAGAATCGTTACCATGGGCTTGAGCCTAATACAAATTAATGACTAATAAATACTAATAAATGTCTTAATGACTAATAAATACTAATAAATGTCTTGACTTGACTTGGATGATGATTATTATGTAACTTCTTGACTTTATTTTGAACGTTGACTTGATTTATACAAGGCTAAAACTCCCCCTCAGTGTGAGCGGAGATCTTCGGGACGTGCAGCTGGAGCGAAAACTCCAAGAAAACAAAGCTGTGGGGAGACCCTTAGTAAAAATATCTGCATACTGAAATCTGGAAGGGACATGAAGCACACGAACCTGACCGGAAGCAACATATTCTCGAACAAAATGAATATCAATCTCGATGTGTTTAGTACGCTGATGCTGCACAGGATTAGTAGACAGATACACAGCACTCACATTATCACAATAGACAAGAGTAGCAGTAAAGAAGGAGTGTGAAGTTCAAGCAACAAATTTCGAATCCACGCAGTCTCAGCAACAACATTCGCAACACCTCGATATTCTGCCTCAGCACTAGAACGAGACAATGTAACCTGCCATTTGGCAGACCAAGACAAAAGGTTATCACCAAGGAACACACAATACCCGAAGGTAGACCTACGAGTAACAGGGCAACCAGCCCAATCAACATCTGTATAAAGCTGAGTGGACTATTGATGAAACATAAACTGAAGTTCCATGTTCAATATCCCACGAACATAGCGGTCAAATAACGCATTCAAAGCAGTAAAATGTGGATCACAGATCATAGCATGTAAAACAGATCTGCTGCACAGCATAAGATATGTCTGGGTCGTGTGAATGTAAATACTGGAAGGCACCTGCAAGGCTTTCGATATTAAAGTAGGGTCTCTGGACAGTCACCAACAGAACCGAGTTGAAACTCAGTTCCACAGGGGTACCTTGCATTGGTTACAATGCTGCAAATGTGAGCGCCTCAAGAATTTCCTCTGCAATTTTATACTTAGACAAAACAATCCAGACTTCGATCTGCTGTGCAAGATAGCACCAAGGAAATAATTAAGAGAGCCAAGTCATCATAGCAAACACCCCCCCCCCCCCCCTCACTATGAAGTAATGTGTAATAATCCTGTAAGTAGAGCAGTAGACGAAGCTGTGAGTATGATGTCATCCACAAAAAGAGCAGATAAGCAACATCCGAACCCATGTGATAAACAAATAGTGACGTATCGGTTTTACATGGCCGAAAACCCCGACACAGTAATAAGCTAGCAAACCGCTGAACCATGCCAGGATGCTTGTTTAAAGCCCATATAAAGAAGTCTGCAAAAGACAAACATAATCTGGGGCGAAATCAACAAACCCGGGTGTGTGAATGCATGTAGAATGTCTCAGATAACGGCCATGAAGAAAAGCATTCTTCACATCAATCTGAAGAATATGCCAATCACGTGTCACTGCAAGACTCTCAAGAACAGTACGAATAGTAGCGCGGTTAGAACGGAACCGGACTAAAGGGTCCTCATCAAAATCAATCCCCGCGTTGACTGCCGACCATGTCGCAACCATCGAGCTTTATACCTGCTCAAACGAGCCATCTGCAGTAAACTTATGCTTATGAAAAGACCACATAGATCGAACGATATTAACATAAGCTGACGAGCCACAAGAGTCCCACGTTCCGTTAGAAAACAAAAGCATTATATTCATCTAACCATAGCCTTAGCCAATGTAGGGTCACGAAGAGCATGTAAATGTGAGCGAAGGAATAGCGAAGTAGTGTGGCAATATGACCATTCATACGCGCAAGAGGTTTTGAAAGTCCGGCTTTTGCACGGAAAGAGACCATATGATGAGTTATTGTTAGTTGGGGCCTTTCCCATGAGAGCAGTAGCATAAGCAGTTAGGTGATTGGGTAATCTACCGGTGTTGGTTGTGTATGGGCTCGTGAATTGAAGAATAAAGGAGGGACCCGGATTTGTTGGTGGTTTACTGGATACAGGGGTAAGGAGTGTGTGGGGAATGCGGTTTTGGAGGCTTGAGGCCGATAGGGTTAGAGGCTCGTGTGAGTAGGAGTATGTAGGCATGGCATTGGGGGATGTAATTGGTGATTGATAGGATGAGAGGTTTGTACGTATGGTGGGTGTTGTGAGGGGTAGCAAGAAATCGTAGATGGGGGTGTGTCGGGCGCATGGACCCAAAAAGGGAATTGGTCCTTCATCCAAAGATGACATGTCGGGAGATTATGATTTTGTGGTTTAAATGTCAAGCAACGGTACCACTCGATGTAGAGCCGGTAACCAAGAAAACACATGCAGGTGGACCTAGGTTAAGGTTTATGATCAATAGGAAATGAGTGGCTAACAAAGGCATCAAACACTCGCAAATGTTCATATGAGGGTGGTTTTTATGAAGCTTAGTGAACGTATCTCATATATTGATGGCATGGATGGAAGGATATTTAAAAGGTGAGCGGCCATGTTTAGGGCTTCTACCCAATATGATGGAGGTATGTGTGCTTGAAACAGTAAGGTGCGGGTAATGTTGTTAAGGGTGCGTAGCATACGTTCCGATTTCCCATTTTGTTGAGAGGTTTTGGGACAAGAAAACCGAAACTGCATGCCATTTTGGCGAAAAAGGTGAAAGCGGGTATTATCATACTCACCTCCTTGTCACAACATGCAAAGCCTAATATCAACATTAAATAGTGTTATTAACTATGCGCGAAAAAAAAAGTAACAAAGGTATCGAACAAGTTCGGATTTATATGAGCAAAGATAACCACCCAAACATAATGCGAGAAGTGATCCAAAAAAATAGCATAATATTTAATGTGGGGGATGTCCATAAATGAGAGTGAATAATATCAAATACAGACCCAACATTCGACTCGGAACTGTAAAAAGGAAGCTTAGTGTGTTTGAGCCAAATGACAAACATAGACACAGAGCGGCAACTTGTTTATTATATGAAATAAAATTGAGAAGACTCTAAACACGAAGCATGATCTCACTCGGTGTGTCCCCAAGGCGGCTGTGCCACGTGGTAGGCCTCAATGAAAGCAAAGCAAGAGGTTTGGTAAATGGTTTGAGTGACAAGGGTATAGATCACCAGTACTAATCACAAACGAAGAAGAAAGCCCGGCGGGTCTTGTAATGCCTTCAACAGAGAAATCCATAAGCATCAAAATCAACAACACACATAATTGTCCACGAGTGAATTGTCGAACTAAATCATACTTTTAATTATATTAGGTGTGACAAGAACATGATGAAGGTAAAGAGGTTTATATGGTGTATGCAAAAGGCTATGGCCCGTGTGAGTCACGGGTATAGGTTGGCCGTTGCCAACAAATAAACAATATATACAAGCTTGATTGCGAAAAGAAGTGAGCATACCTGTGTTCCCCTTTTTCTCGGCTAAGAGTGGACGGCCACTCCAGTATCCCATGTTCCAATTTGATTCTTGTAAGTCATCCGTTTGAACGCAAGTGAAGACGAGTATGGATGTGCCACCTGCTGTGGATTGGTATTTGGGCCAGCTGGGGTTGTGCACTTGTTTAAGAGCACTTGGTCCGGCTGAATTGCACATAAGAACCCCAAATTACTTTGAGGGTGTGTCTAGTATGATGCGGGCTGAGCATGTGATGGAGCAATAGTGGTCAAATTCCAGACTGAAGATAAACAAACCCCAAATTGTTGGGGTTGGGCCGAGTATAGGTGTAAAAATGAGGTGTGAATATGGATTCCGCCATGTTGAGGAGCAGTTGAAGTTAACAAAGCCCATGTTGGGTGATAAATGGATACGAACCATAAAGTTAGTTGAAATGCCAGAACATTAAATAGATAGGTACCACGCTTGATACGTGTGTAACCAGCAGGTAAGAAGAGAACCAATTGGAGTTATATTTATAACTTGTCATGATGTGCGCTTAAAAGGAAAAGTAAATACGCAACAAATAAGCAATTGCGATATAAAAGTGAAATAATCAAGACAAAGAATAGCAGCAGCAGTCAACAAAGACAGGACAAAAAAATGTCAAAACGCAGATTTAAGGATTTAGTGGGGGGCGTGTTATTTTTTTGAAGTGTTTAGGGTTGCTCTGATTAACCATATATTAGAATAAGATAATTCACCATTGAAGTTTTAAATGATTTGCTTGTCTCCATCAATTGATAAACAACTATCCTATATATAGTATATAAGAGAGACATTCTAGAATCGTACCATGGGCTTGAGAGCCCATAACAATTAATGACTAATAAATAACTAATAAATGTCTTAATGACTAATAAATACCTATAAATGTTCATTACTTGACTTTGGATAGAGGATTAATATTGACAGCTTTGACTTTTATATTGTTGAACGATGACTTGAATTATACAAGGCTAATATAATGGAGTAGAAAATTTTTAAAGGATTTTGATGGAGTAAATGAGGATAGGGGGGGTTAATAAAGGGGAGAAAGGGGGAAGACAAATCTTCTTATTCCTTTAAGAAGATTAAAGAGATTTAGATCAAATCTCTTTATAAACCACATATTACTTAAGATAGGATTTGCAAAAAGGAAAAGAAAAAAATATATACTAAACTAAGGGAGGGGGCCCCGCCGCGGAATTTTGTAGATAATTTAGGAATTTATAAATAATTAGTATAATATATATTATTGTCTATAAACTAAATAAGATATATAATATAAAAATAAAATATATTATAAAATATATAAATAAATTTAAACAACACAAAAATATATAAGGTTTACATGCATTTGAAAAAGCGAAACACTAATTATAAAACCTAAAGGTATATAATGTCAAAAACTTACTAAATTTCAACTTAAGAAGGTTAATATTCAAAAAGGTAATAAACATGTAAACAACAATTTTAGTTATGGGATATTAAACAACCACAAAAAAAATAAAAACAAAAAAAACACTTATATTTAAAAACAACACATACATACAATCCATACAAAACACAACTCTTTTTCTAACTTCTTCTTTTTATTCCATTATCCAAGATAAAACAAACTCTACTTATGTTTACACAAAAACAACTCTACCAAAAACCACATACAAAAAAAACAACTTCATCTTTCTTCTTTCTTTCCCCCACAAAAAAAGGAAAAATTTTGGTTCTCGAAATTGAAATAAGTAAGTTGAATTCAGGGTTAGTTTAGATTAACCAAAGATGACGATAAAACAAACAAGAAACAACTATTTGGTAAGGCCCAACTAAAAACGGGAGGGAGGGTGTCCTGCGATGGATCCTAGCCAAAACCCAAATCATCATAACCAAGCAAAAAATAAATCAAAAATCACATTCAACAACCCTTCAGTACTAACTCACAAAATTCACATCCACCGGTCACTTTACCCCCACACCTCAGTTCACCTATAAAGGGTGCAATTAAGTAAAACACAAATCTTATTTATCAATCATATCAAGGAAAAACGAAGCGAAGAAGCGGACTAGTGGGACCGAACAGTTCAAATTTCGATTATTCGTATCGTTATGTCGTGGGTCAGGCTTATCATAAATCGGTAAGGTAAATAAGTAGAGCGCTGATGGGAAGATCTATGTGGCTTATTACATAACATTAAAACCCCAAAAACAACCGCACAAAAGTAGTATTAGGGGTGGGAAAAACTAACCCCAGTTCACAACAACAACAGGGGCCCACCCAGCCACACCCCCAACCACTCAACCCTCCCCAACAATAGCACACCACACAGAAACGAACCCACCCCACAAACACCCCCCCACCAAACCACCCCCCCACTCACCCCCAAACGCCCCACCCGCCCACACCACAAGCCACAACCCACCAACCCCAAACCCAAGCCACAACCTGCCCCACCCTAAACCCCCCCCCCCTCCCGGAAAACCCATCCCCCCTTTACCCCCCCCACCCCCGCCACCCCCCCCCCCCCGACCCCCTTATACTCGAACTTCACAGCATCACACTATCTCTCAGCAGCCCATCCTACCCTGGACGCTTAAGGAGTATACGCCGCTCAACTCCCCATACACCCTCTTTTAGGTACCACCCACCACCACCCAAACAAACAGCGTAGGTTGAACCCACCTTCCGTTAACAATAAGAACAAACATAACACCAAACAACTAACTGCCGGGAAGTCAACGAATGAACAGCGAAAGACCAATTTAGAGTTAAGAACAAAAAACAAGGAACGATAATAAAAAAATACAAAAGGAATGCCTAATGTCTACCCAATCCTCACAGGTCATAACCTAGGTTTTACAGGTCTCAACCTGACAGCTCTGATACCATAACTGTAACACCCCGCTCCGATAAAGAGACCAGAAGTCACGTTATGGTGTCATATCATAACATATAAACGCAAGCGAAAGACTTTATTAATCAAAATACCAAGTCATAAAATAAAATGACTTTCAACAGTATTAAATTCCAACAAAGTCAAATGAAAGAAATCTTCAAAAGGAAATTTTTAAAACACAAATCTCAAATCAAAAGGTTCTTTAAAGGTGGATCCTCTAAAAGCTCATACTCTCACCACTCAAAAACCCAGCTTCCCGCTTATGTTACTGCGCATGAAAAAAAAAATGCGGCTGAGCTAACGCTCATGAACATATATTATAACGACAATGGTAATAAGAAAAAAGACTAACGGAACGGATCAAGAGAATCTGCTAAACAAATCATTGTGAAACACCACACCCAAAATCGATATTTGAGAAATCAGGATAACAAATTAGTGCCCGACGAGCTCGAAACAAAATCTAAAGCATGCCACATGCAAAGACTACATAAACCAACATAAATCGAATCATATAAAATTATACATGGATAGCTGCAAACTCCAGATGTACCCTACAAATTGTAAAATGGGGTGTATTGCACACACACAACCATTCACCTGAACTGAACGGAACAAAGTACCTAGGATGCATCCATACGCTCCCTGCAAAACAAAGTCATATCCATATACACAAGTACACGACAGAGAGGGGGGGTGAACAAAAAATGTTAAGCTAATAATCATCAAAGGCCATCACTCAAAATGGAACATCGTCGACCAATCACACACACCGCACACATATAGGTCATGCCATTGGTAGCATAAATGACATAGGACAAGTACCTCCATGACTAGTTCAAATAGCTCGGGCCAAGATTTAGTCAGAAGAATAAGTAACAAATAACCGTTGGGTTTTATGATCTAATTAACAATTAAATTAAACGAGATACGCACGGAATAAATGGTCACGAGTAGAACACAATAATTAACAAGATAGAAAACATGTACTTTTAGCTCAAACGATACACGTTTTAATATCGGTAACCGTAAACACGACCGTCTTCCTATAAACGCGTGTAGTATAAATAATACCACGCGAAACCAAAAAGAATCAAAGTATAGATTCCCTTACGCAAGCTTCCACACACTATAAACTTCTTTTAGCAAACCAATTGGGGTGAATGCTAGTACTAGTAGTGGATAATCAATAAAACCACCACTTCTCGTAGAAATCAACGATTGAAAACCCTTGTGTTTATCCCCTTGGATCGAACCTAAACAACAAAAAAGAAGAACCGAAAACCCTTTCGAGTTTTTTGGTTGATCGATAAAACAAAAAGATGGAGAGAGATTTATGGATTATATTTTCAAGGTCCATCAACAATGAACACCCTTAACCTCTATTTTAAAGGCTAAATTCCTTGTGCTAACAAAGGGAAAAACCGCACACCTTCTTAATAGGGTTTTATGGCCAATTAAAAAGAAAACCCGTTACTTTCTTTTCCTTAAATGCCATATTATAACTCAATAAATATCTTACTTTAACTATTAACATAATTATGCTTATCACAATAAATTTATTACATTTAATATATACTTTATACTTGTTTTACGTATTAACAGCGTGCGTCCCCATTAGGCTCCGAATAAAAAAATCCGGACATATATTAATTTATACTTGGACATATTCCAACAGCTCCCACTTGGACATGTATAATAATATAATAACATTGGTAAGCGTCTAGCAACACGCCAATGCTCCCAAAAACATCCGAGTGTGGTTTTTCACCAAGACAGGATAAATGATGTTATGAATTACAATCCCTTTGTTTCCGATACCGTGTTAAATTGATATGGATCTAGGTCATTCCATATTTAATTAAAAAAATTTCGATTCTGTTTCTCATATATGAAGGTGAATCAAGATAAATTGAAATCATGAGACATAACTTCTTGAGTTTTCAAAAGGTACGCCGATAACACACATCTGATTATTTCTATGAGGGGCCCCAGAGTATCTTCTTCAACAATTTGAAGGAATAAATTCATAATCGACTACAAGTGCCCCAGTCATCATGTGGCATAAACCATTCTGACAAAGCCCTTTATTAGTCACCAATATTCAGGACAACTTAAACTAATAACAAAAGGAATATCCACAAATGCTAAACCTACTTTATCTCAAGTCTAGAGGATTTATGTAAATAAAAATTCACGTACAAGAAACACTTTGATACTCGATCCCATAAAGTGATATTTCTGGTGCGGGAAATACCAAATTCAATCTCATGAATATCCATGTGAGTTTTGGTGGGACTGATACCTTAATATCGTAATATCACATATCTATAATATCACCACATCACTCAGAATTTCTTTTTACCAAATCCCATAATTGTTAATCGACAACGGATTAATATAGAATAATACATTTATCCTTCATGGATTTAAACATGCAAAATATATGACACAATTTATAATAAAAATAAACTAAATACCAACGTATCAATAAATCAAAAAATAAAATGTTATTTCCATCCCTTATCCAAATACTAAAACACAGATCTACTGAAACTAACTAGCAGGTACGAAGCCTCCATGCCCCTAGCATGTGATGTAAGCCTTTCATTTGATAAAGCCCTTATTGTAAAAGGATCAGCTAGATTGTTATATGTGTGAACTTTAAGTATCCTATTTCGCCCAGTACAACACACTCGTCGAACAATAATGATATTCGTTCTTTGAAAGTGACTGTCAGGGCGCCTATTCTGAACTCCCGGGTCATAGCATAAATGAACTGCAGCTGAATAGTCGCAGTAACATATTCAAGGACATTTATCGTTGGAACAATACCAAGCCCTGAGATAAATTTCCTAATCCAACAGCTTCCATGGCGAGCTACTTACTACGCAGCTATGTATTCATATTCTGGTAGCAGACATTGCAATGGTACTTTGCTTGAACTCTTCCAATCCACTGGCCCTCCATTCAAAACGAAAACATATTCCTGTCTGAGACTTAAGTGTCATCTCTATCATCTTCGAATCCAGCATCGCAATAGCATTCAACTCTAAGTTTCAGTGCTAGGATATTCCACCATAAACCAAGAACATATCTTAGTATTTCTTAAAAAACTTAAGAAGTGTTTTTCAAACAGCAGTCCATGGGAGGTTTCACCTGGATTCTGTTGAAATCGCTTGTCATATTTGGCGTAACGCAACAATCAAGTCTAAGTGCACCAAACCGCATACAAGATGGACCCTACAGCCGAAAGCATAAGGTACATTCTTCTTCATGCGATTCACCTCATTAGGAGATTTTGCGAGCCGCCTTGTGATTTGTTCAAGTCAAAGTTCTTTCATGCATGGGATAAGACCAATTGGAATTACCCTTTTATAACTCTTTTCAAGATCTATCCATGTAAGCAATTTGACAAAGTCCAATTAACGCTTTGGATCTATCCCTATAGATTTTGATTCCAAAATAATGCTGCTTCCTCCCCCAAATCCTTCATGGAAAACACTTTCCAAGATAATCCTTTACACTTTGAACAGGAGATGTGATTTCCCAATATGATATGTCATCAACATACAAGAAGAGGAATGTAACATTTCTACCACTAAAGCCGATGATATACACATGGCTCATCAAGATTTCGAGTAAATCCCACCTTTGATTCCTCATCAAATCTTTTGTTCCAGATACTTGATGCTTGCTTAAGACCATAAATGGATCTTTGAAGCTTGCATACTTTCCTGGGATGATTAGGATCACAATACCTTCAGGTTGCACCATATAGATGTCTTCATCAAGTAACATTTAAAAGGCTTTTTTAAAAACCATCCATTTGCCATATCTCATAACTCATAGTATGCAGCTATAGATATGAGAATACTAATAGCTCAAATGTCAGCGACAAGGTGAGAACGTTTCTTCCAAAAATCAACCCCGTAGAGTTTAGTGTAACCCTTTGCTACAAGACAGCTGTTATAACGTGTACAATACCATCCATGTCAGTGCTTATATTCTTAAAAATTCCACCCGCACCCAACGGTCTTACAACCAGGAGGAAGGTCCGTCCAGACCCATACCATATTGTCCATCATGGATTGGATTTCCGCATTCCATATCACAATCCACTATTAATTCTGAATCCAACATTGCGGGCTTTATAGCTAGCGGGTTTCATTAAGATCCCCTAACTATTCTCCTCCACCTTCTACATTTAGACAAAAGCGTTTTGGACTCGATGCGGTCCTTTTGAACCTGACGAATCGGAAATCACTTCCACTTGTGGTGGTTCAAAACCCCTCCACCTCTTGAGGAATATGCTGCTGAGTGATTTCAAAGGTGTTGTATCTTCTTCTTCTTGAATTTCTTCAAGATCTACCGCCCTCCCACTGATTTCTTGACTTATGAGACGCTTCTCAAAGAATTCAACATATCTTGCAACAACAATTTTGTTTTCAGGTGGGAAATAGAAATAGTAACCCATCGTTTCCTTTGGGATCTTTGTTCGATGTTGTCAGGCGTATCTCTCTCCTCATCACAAAGCTCAACATCCCCCAACCTTTAATGTAAGACAAGTTTGGAACTAATCCATACCACAGTTCATATGGGAGTCTGTATCTACCTTCTAGTTGGAACCATAATTGAAATGGCTGTTGCAAGACTCTAGAGCATATTCCCAAAAGGATCAAGGCAGAGTTGTAATATTCATCATAGATCGCACCATATCTATTAAAGGTACGGTTTCTCCACTCAGACAACTCCATTATCGGGGTGTGTATGGAGGAGTAAGCTGTATGAAACAATTCCATTAGCTTTAGATAACTTTAAACTCTTGGCTAATGTATTCAGCCACCCCGATCTGATCGTATTGCCTTAATGGTCTTCCCGAGTTGATTTTCCACTTCATTTTTAAACACTTTGAACGTTTCAAAGACCTCATGTTTATGTTTAAGAAGATAAACATAACCATAACGACTATAATCATCTGTGAATGTAATGAAGTAGCTAGCACCTTGTCTTGACACATGTCTAAGTGGACCACACACATCAGTATGTATAATTCCAAGAAGATCTTTGCCCTTGACGTTACTATGAGGGAAAGGTTTCTTTGCTCATCTTTCCAATAAACAAGATCGCATTTATCAAAAGATTCATCATCCTGTTGACTTAACAGCCCACTTGTTGGCAGCTGTTTAATACTTTTTCTTGTTTATTATGAGCAAGACGACAGTGCCATAATAAGTGGAGTCCAAGTTAAGCTTGACTCTTTATTTGCTAAATTTATAAATAGAATTAACATTGGTACAAGATAAAGCATATCAATTTCATAAATACCATAACGAGGAACAACAATAAAATAAAGAACACATTCTTATGAAAACTAAATTCCACAATCCGTAAAACATGAACAAATCCCACATTGTCACCAAACTAGAGAACTGAAACTACAATCCTCTATATATAAGTAGTGCATATGACATTGTCTAAACAAATCACAAGCCATTAGGTAAAACTAAGTCCAAAACTTCTGATTGCATCTACTCTTTGTGCACGAACACCATTGCCCCACGTACAAGTAAAGATATCCTCCGGTTCAAGCTTCTTTTTTCAATCCTAAATCCCCTGTATTGTGTTACAACATAATAGTACCACAAAAACTAGTGTCATACACCCAGGATTTAGTGGAAAAGAAAATAAATTCTATTATAAGACATCTGAAGAACTTGCAGTGCCAACCGAGCTTCTTCTCTTAATAATCAACTCAGCAAGGTAAGCAGGTACAATTCCCTTACATTGACCTACCTCTATACAGTGGTGGCAGGTGTCATCCTTAGCTAGGGTGCTCTTTAGAGAAGGCTTTAGGGTTTTTTAGGCTTAGGATATAACTTGATTAAATTATCCTTTCCCTTGCCATTAGCTTTACCCTTACATTTAGCTTTAAGTGATTTCTTATTGGTTTTCTGGATTTTACCACCTTTAATCATCATTACTTGTGGTGTTTCAGCCTTTTTAGGTAAACATTTTTTATACTCAATGAGCATAGCATGTAGTTCACCAACTGTCTTCTCATGTTTGCCTTATTGTTAAGTGAGAGCCATTCAAGATTAACCCACACTAGCTCTGTGGGACCACATAAACAAGACAATTCCAGTTCCACATAATTCTTCATCTAATGACATATGGGCCAACTGGTTTTCCCTCATCCAGTTTGCAAGCTGGAAAGGTTTTGGATCAGGTCAAACCACTCAGTCTACTCCACTTGTTTCTCAAACATTTGGGGAAAATTTAAGCTCCTGAAGGCATTTCATAATGTGAGGAATTTTCGACTTGTCTTTAAAGTTCAGGAGGTCATACATCCGAGACATAATACAAGTCACCTCATTATGAATCCATATACCGGCATTCCACTGCGCAAGTACTTCAGAATCGGTAGGTGAAGCTAAGAAATAGGATTGTTCACTGACAAACAATTTCCATTCAACTCTTAGACCATCTAAATTGACGAAAACCATTCATTGAAATTATTTCTTCAGAAATTTCAAACATCGACCTGAAAGCCGAAAGTTTTAATTTTAGACAGGAGTTGGCCATTATACAAACATATTAAAGTTCAATAATTAGTATTTTTCGATAATACTACCTATAAAGAAAATTAACTACCCACGTTTATATAAATAAACTATTAATTTCCTAAGGTTAGGACCCAACTTGACGTACCCCCACCACATCAGTTGATCTGCTAGTGATGGTGTATTCAAAAGGTAATCAACGATTGATAATTCACAACTTTTGCAATTCCTAAACCATATAGGGACTTACTTTATATTACAATAATATCTGGTAAAGCATGTTTCATCCCATCAATTGCCGCGTGTTACAGGTCAACACACAACAACGCTAAGACGTCCAATCAAAAACTGTAAATTATGTAACACTCACCGTCCTCACGAAAAGCGTATAAATACCTTTGATTGCAAATTTACATGCGTCTCACGCTAAGTTAAAGAGCCACCTACAAGAGTCTTATAAATTGGATGGCAAAACTTAGTTGAAAAAGGTATTTTATTTGACTGTCAAATATGTAACTAAGAAGCAATGCATACATCTTCGAACATTTATTTTAATAAAAAACTTTAACACAATTAAGTTATTATTAACGGTACCACCTCATTATCCTTTATCTTAATACATAAAAGTATACCCTTAAATTGACGATTCACATGTTTTACATGTAAAGATTTTCTTTTAATCCGGGAAAAGATTAAAAATGATTAAAAATCATTCATAAACCCTAGACCTGTCCGACTTTCCTACCTAGTATAAATCAAGGAAGGAAACTACAACTAGTCCAACTGATTATTAGGGTAATGGATCTACAAGACCGAAGTCGTAGATGAGCTCCCCGAACCATATCCTTGCAACTATATAGTACTTTTGGCAAATACGTCATTGATAAAAAATAAAACTTTAAATTAAAACACATTATGAACTATAAATTGCTAGTCTAATCATGAAGATTTTACAACCGTTTTAAGCCGGATCCATTTTTTTTTGACTTTTTGCAATATATAGGTCCATGAATAAATCTTATTTCGATAAACATTAGCCATGTTTATGTTTTGTTTTCCCAAAAAACTCTTTTATTTCTCACAAGGATACAAGAACAAAAATAAAACCAATAAAACATCAACTAAACTAAATAACATTTATTTAAACACACTTAACAATTAAGACATGCAAACATTAAATATGATCCTAATTGTCTAATAATAAAACATGCATTTATTCATATAAGTCCTACTTCCTATAAACTCATCCGACCCACAAACAAATTCGAACAATCGATGCGTAAGCCTAATATAAATACATACCACATATCACATAAAACTTTTTAACTATTTTTTAGCCCCATTGATTCACAAATAAGGGTCCCATCCCCCGAATTGTATGAATCAGGATCTACCAGTTAAGAAATGATTTAAAAATTATGTGTATTTTAATCATATTAAAACAAATCTTTTAAAAATTAACTAAGATTATAATATCTTAATATCAACCAGAGAAATATGCATGATTTTATCATGGAATCAATATTAACAATTAACGAAAAACTTAAAACAATTAACAATTAATATATCCCAAAAGTTAAATTTTGATTATATATAAAGTTGCCATACACCCAAAATCTCATCTAAATAATTAATTAACCTTCAAGATCAAAATATTATTAACAAAAAAACACCCAACGGGGGCATTAAAATCTAATGTATAAACTCTAATTATTTGTCACAACTTAATTTCATGTAATTAAAGATTCTACACGATGGCTCGTGATGACCACTGTTGGGTTTTATGAACAAATTACAATTAAATTAATACGAGTACGGCAGGTCGAGATCAATGTCACGTTAAACACAATAATTAACAAGATAGAAAACATGTACCTTTTAGCACGAAATGATACACCGTTTAAAGGTAACCGTAAACACCGTCTTCTATATACGCGTGTGTATAATACCACGCGAAACCACAAGAATCAAAGTATGATTCCTCTAAGCTTCCACACACTATACGTTCTTTAGCAAACAATTAAGTATGCTAGTACTAGTAGTATAAGCAATAAAACCACCACTTTCTCGCGAAGAAATCAACGATTGAAACCCTTGTGGTTTTTTTCTTCCCCTTGGACGAACCAACACAAAACCGAAAACCCTTTTGGGTTTTGGTTGATCAATAAACAAAGGGAGAGGGAGAGAGATTTAGGGATTAGGTTTCAAGGTGTATCAAACAATGAATCCCTTAACCTCTATTTATGAGTCTTAAATTCCGATGCTTAACAAGGAAAACCCTCTCCCCTTCTTAATTGAGGGTTTTATGGCCAATTAAAAAGAAAACCGTCTACTTTCTTTTTCTTTAAATGCCATATAAAACTCATTAAATATTTACTTTTAACTATTTATAACATAAGTTATGCTTAATCACATAAATATATTACTATTTAATATATCTTTAATTTTTTACGTATTAACGCGATTTGCGTCCCCTTAGCTCGAATAAATAATCCGGAACATATATTAATTTATACGTGGACATATTCCAACCGATACTAATGGATCAAGACAAGATAACTGATACTAAACACCTCATATTCAAACAAAGGATCAACATAACAAAATTGCGAATATCCAATCAAACAAATATCAACGAATATCAATGATTCTGAGCACGGGATACAATCAAACGGAAATCAAACGTATCAAAGTGGTTGAGAACCACATGAGTATCAAGTCAAGAGATTCCCTTACTAAATAGAACAGAATAACTGTACCCTTATCGGAAATAAGCAATCGGAAGAGAAAGAATGAAAAGAAAAGCAAAGAGAATCACAACACCTTCACACGAATCTACAAAGAATCCATGATTACATTAATTATCTATCTTATTTCATAAGTTTTTATGTTGTATATCCTATATCATAACACGAGGTCGATTCTTGGATCTGGCTAGTTTCTAGAGAGAGAAACACTTGATAAGAAAAATCTTAGAGAGAGAAAGATTTTCTATAAATGAATCATAGACTACTTACCCTTCAAAGTTGAAGAGGCTATATATAGTATTACAATATACCGGTATTCGTAACCCACTTAAAAACCAAAAAACGTCTATAACTAATAAACAAACCACTGAACTATAATAAACAGTAAAGATACACGGGGTGACCGAGTCTTTTTCTAATATCTAACACTCTCCCCCTAAGAGGAGTCACCCCTAAAATACCAAACCTAAACTCACGTCAGTCCTTAGCTCGAAACATTTGATATCTTGTACATTTGGGAGTAGTAATCTTTTGATTCATCATAACGCTTGGGACTAAAAGTGTAACTTTTGTTAATTATTGATTCGAGACTCGTTTGAGGTACTTAACGAAGGAATTAAAATATGAAACTTGCGCCATTGTTTTCTAAATCATTTTTCTGATAAAAATGAGTATTCACTCGACAAATTTTCGTAAACGTTTTATAAAATTTATTTAAAACATTTATTATCTACTTTGTGACTTGGTTAAAAATAAAAAGAAATTTTGACTCGGATATTCGCGTTATCTATAACGTTTAAATAGGTAAAATATTAAATAATTTTATTTAATATTTTTATTAAATGAATTGTGATAATTAAAAATAAATTTAATTATTTTTGTGTGTCGGTACCCGTTGTGTGCAGTTTTCAAAACTTTGCGGGGCTGTTTTAGCCCTCTTCTGCTTGTTTTCAAGTCTCGGGTAAAACTAAAAAGTTGTCTGAAATATCGTTTTACATCAAATTGGCTTTAGGTGTCTCAAATGTGAAAACGTGATTTAGTGGTTCGTTTTTGGTTTATTCAACTAGATTTAAATATATTTCTTTTTTCGTTTTGAATAAATAAGTTAAAATAAACTTTGTATCAGGTGTTTGGAAAATAACAATAAATATAATTTATTATTTAAATACGTTTCGAAAATTTTACCGGTCGCGCGGTAATTGTTTTTATTAGACAATAAAACGTCAAAATCAAAAAGTCAAGTCAGACTCGAAAAGTCAAAGGTTAAAATAGTCTTTTAAAATTTCAAAATTTCTCGGATGTTACAAACTAACTCGGAGTGAGAAAGTCAATAGATAACGTGTTTAGTCTTCGTGAGAAATGAAACAGAAATCTTTTGAAAGATTCTGAGTGGCTAGGGAGGGTTGTGCATTGCATCACTGGGTCCATGATGTCTATCTTCAATGTCAGCAATCATCTTAGTGATTCTGGCAGCATATGAATTGACCCGGTTTCTGCCTAAGTGAATGGAGGGCTTCTTTCTTTACACCCTTTATCTTTACAATTCTTTTTAATTCTTCAACCCCTTCAGTGCTTACCGAGATTTCATGACTAGAACCTTGTTGGGTTTATTCCAGTATTAGCTCCATCTCAGTCGGCACTTTTCCCTTATTCTCACTTTTACTCCTTTTTCATGTCATACCTAAGGACTTTCTACATAACTAGTGGATTGTACCTGGGTAGATCCCTCCGGTTATGGCTGGATCATTTGGAATAGTACCTAACCTTACACTTATAACTCCAATTTAAGTAAAATGCCCGCATAGTCGATCTTTTTTTTTTTTTTTTGGTACAGTTCTCCTTTCCATAAAACCGATTGAAAAATCAATTAAGGCACTCATGATATAAATATCTAAGCGTTTAGTACCTCGATTGTTTTTGACATTTTTCAGAAACGCTCCCCCTCAAAATGTGCTTCGGTGTTCGAAATTGTTTAGCACGTTTGGGAGGAGTATATGAGTCCTAAAAATCACTGTTCTTTATTATACACATATTTTAATCACATTTTCTCCCCTTATCAAAAATTTTAAACCCTTTGACATTTTGGATATCAATTGATTTTAAATATTTATAAAATTTGGGAGAAAAGTGTGGTCTTAATTCGCAAGACGTGTAAGAGACATATAACTGCTCCCCCTCAATCGTTGAGGGATATAAATTACTCCTACACTTATCTATCAAGAGATTAACTACCTACTAATGTACAAGGTATATTATTCACAATAAGAAATAAGATTGACCTTTTGATTGTAATGACGATGTCGTCACGTTGTTCTGTTGATCAGCCTGTAGTCAATATCTCTTATTCGTCCTCCAACAAAGCTTTCAAGACTTCGATAGATCCTTCTGATCTGTAGTCTTTTCTCGATTGCTGTGATGAAGTCTTTGCTTCTTCTCTTGTCATCCTCTGACCACTTCCTAGTCTCCATGCCCTTATTGTACTCGAACAGATGAAAGTCTTTAACCATTTGGTCCAGCTTTTCCATGACTCTTGTCAACGTCCCATCACTAAACTTGTGAAGCTCATTCAGCCTCATCAGTTTTCTTTGTTCATTTCTGTCTCTGTAGACAACTGCTCTTGGCTTAGGGACGATCGTATAGTCTTCTTTGAAGTAATAGTCGGCTGCATCCCAATTAGGTCGTTCAAGGTTGATCTTTGTTTGGTAACTTTCAATCCCGAGCTGTAAGTCTCCCACACGATTCCTGATCACCAGGTTTCTTATCCACATGTTGACTGCTGTGTGAAGACTGATCTTGTCTGTCTTGGGCAGATGGTTGAGCTTTTCTTGAATATTGAGAAGGAACAGATCTTCAAAATCATTTGGATGCAGATTTTTGAAATCCCTTTCCGAGATCTTGTATTCTTGGTAATCAGCTCGGCGAAGAATTATCTCTCTTAGATAGTTGTATCCATATTTTTCAAACACTTTGACGCTGATCACACTGAGAATTCGCATCTGCGATCTGACTGCTTCACGATCAGAGGACTCACTATGTTTGTTGATGTAGAATTCCTTCCTCCTAAACCACCAGTGAGTGATGCCATAGACCGCGCTGATGTCATATTCTTGTTCACTCTCAACCCACAACGAAGGAACTAATTCTTCCAGGCCAAAGTCTAGGTAACGAGCGGCTTTGAGCTTGGATATGGATAAGGCAATTTTTCGCTCTTTGTCACCTGTCAGCAGATATTCCAGATCCTTATTGAAGAAGAATTGTGGTTGAATAGTTACCTGACCAGGTGGTCCTCCTAAGGGCAGTGGTTCATTTAAATTTTGTTGAATTTGATGACCCTCAGGATTACTCAAGTCAACCTTATTTGTCAGCAGCTTATGGCATTCATCCATCTGGAATTGAAGAAAGACGCTGTTCTTGTGAAATGCTTTTACAAGGTTGAATGTTGGACCTTCTAAATCAGCTTTGCAGAGTTTCTTCTTTCCTGTTCGTCTGCAGAACCATTTGATGAATGAACCAATATCATACGTCTTCCTTTGAAGCTTGTTTTCCTCAGGAACTTTATACGATGTGGCGTATGCATTTGCCCAGTTATGTTCTGGTTCCGGGAAATCATTCGGTGGAATGGTCCATTCTGGCTCAGGTGTAGCAGGTCTCTCGCTTTCTGGAATCGGCTTAAACCACGTAGTGGTCGACACCTTGGGAATGTGAGCGTTGTCAGTGTCTTCCATATCTGAGACATTCCCTTCATCCTGCATGGAAATGTCATCTGAAGATTGTTCAGAATGTTCCGATTCGGGATCAGATCTGTGCATCGAAGAGTCAACACCAGCCTCTCTTGTGTCAGTGATCTGCCATCCAGTTGAGGAGAGAGATGGGTGTTGTTTGGAAGCAGAGGCCTCAGACTCCCTTGTTTTCTTTGAGCTTTGGTCATCAGCTTTCGGAGGAGGTTTAGCTGATGACCCAGAAGCAGCAGATTCAGATCTCCTCCTCTTGGTACCCTGGTTTGATCCAGCTGAAGGGCCTTCATCATCATCATCGTAAGTTGAATCTTGTTTCTCCTCAGCTTGTTCCTTTTTGGCTTTGATAATCTCCTTCGGACTCTTTTCCGATTCTTGATTCTTGACAGACTCTGGGCCAGGCAACACAGAGTATTTCTCGATTAAATCTGCAGTGTGTCGTTCAAGAACCTTAA
>BQNB010013210.1:3651-77647 GCA_026074375.1 Tanacetum coccineum | reverse complement strand
TATGGTGAAGGCTTTGCTTCTTGATAAGAAAAACCAATCCCAAGCTCCTGCTACCGTAAAAGCGGTCGAGGAAAGTTGTGTAAGTTGCGGTGGTGCTCATTCTTACAGTAATTGTCCTGCCACCGATGGCAACGTTTATCGTGACAAATCCAAACTACAACCAAGGAAATACCGGTTACCGACCCCCTATTGCAAATCAAATTCGACCTCCCAGTTTTCCTCCCATTCAACAAAACCAAGGAAATAATCAAAACCATTACAACCAAAACCGGGGGAATAATTACAACCAAGGACCAATCTACCAACTCCCGGTTAATAAAGCTCTAATTTATCGACCCCCGGTTCACCAAGCTCCGCCTTACCAAGCTTTAGCTCCTCAAACACAAGGTGTGTTAAAGGATGACTTTCAAAAGTACGTCAAAGCTAATGATGCGGTTATGAGAAATATGCAAAATCAAAATCAAAACTTGCAAAATCAAATGACCAATTTAACGGACATGCTTACCAAGTTCGTGAATTCCAATACCGCTTCTACTTCGGGTTCTCTCCCTAGTAATACCATTACTAACCAGAAGGAAGACTTGAAGGGTATTACCACCCGAAGCGGTGTTGCTTATCAAGGAACCACGATTCCTACTACTTCTTCTTCTCCTCCTAAAGTAGTGGAACGTGAAACCGAGGTGACAAAGGACACGGTGCCTCCTACTAATAACGGAAGTACCGAAGAGGTCCAACCTCTGGTACCAAATTCTAAGCCTGTTATTGCTCTCGTTATTGCTTCGAAGCCTAACCCGAAACCATCAATTCCATATCCGTCTAGACTTAATGACCAAAAGATCTGCGAAAAAGCTAACAATCAAATTGAGAAATTTTACCAAATCTTTCAAGATTTGCATTTCGATATTAGCTTCGCGGATGCTTTAATTCTCATGCCTAAATTTGCTTCAGCACTTAAAAGTTTGATTAGTGATATGTATGAAAACACATATCCGTTTTATATCAAAAATAGCCCTAAAAAGACAAAATTATGCTTAAAATGCTTGTATATTGCTTGTTCGGACCCCGGCAAATTTTCTCATACAGTGTGATTTTTCACGGAATGGATGAGTTGCTTAGCCTGGCGATCTTGGCGCTAGCATAAAATCTCATGCCTATCCGTGTTGAAAAATGCTTTCTCTTCCGGAAGCTCACTCCTACTTGTATGGACTCTTGAACTTGTGGATCACGTTCGATCTCCGCCAAACCGATGGTAATCACGAAGATGTCGACATAAAAGTAGGAAAGTTCCAATTCCCGACCGACTTTGTAGTCGTAGACTTTGATGCCAATCCTCGAGTTCCCATAATTCTCGGGAGATCCTTCTTAAATACCGGACGTGCTTTGATTAATGTGTACGAAGGTGAATTAACTCTTCGTGTTGGAAAAGAAGCATAAACATTCCCAATTTGATCAAACTTTGAGATACTCCTCTAATTACAATGATAATTCGGTTAACCGAATCGACGTCATTGAAATGGCTTATGAGGAGTATTCTCAAGGAGTTCTCGGTTTCTCCGATGTGATCGTGATGGCAATCCCACTCCTTATTATGACCCGATCGTTTCTACCTCTTCTCCGACCCTCACTCCCTTCGGGGATAGTGATTTTCTTCTCGAGGAAGTCGACACTTTCCTTGCTCTCAAAGATGATCCAACTTCATCGGAAGTTGATGACTCTTATTACGATCCGGAGGGGGATATTCTTCTTCTTGAAGCATTTCTCAATGATGATCCATCATTACCCCCTCCCACTCAAGGAAATTATTTGCCTGAAATTCGAAAAGAACTCAAAGTTTGTGAAGCTAAAACTGATAAATCTTCAATTGATGAACCTCCCGAGGTCGAACTCAAGGACTTACCTCCTCATCTTGAATACGCATTTTTGGAAGGTGACGATAAGTTACCCGTCATAATTGCTAAAGACTTAAGTGTCAAGGAAAAAGCCGCTCTTATAAAGGTTTTGAAGTCACACAAGCGATCCATCGCTTGGAAACTCACTGACATTAAGGTTATTAACCCGGAATTTTATACTCACAAGATTCTTATGGAAGAGGACTACAAACCGGCGGTCCAACACCAAAGACGGGTGAATCCGAAGATCCACGATGTCATCAAAAAGGAGGTTTAAAAACTTCTTGACGCCGGATTAATTTACCCGATCTCGGATAGTCCTTGGGTAAGCCCCGTACATTGCATACCGAAAAAAGGTGGTTTTACCGTTGTTGAAAATGATGAAAATGAGTTGATCCCGACTCGATTGGTTACGGGTTGGCGTGTATGCATTGACTACCGAAAGTTAAATGAAGCCACCTGTAAAGACCACTTTCCACTACCGTTTATGGATCAAATGCTTGAGAGATTAACGGGAAACGAATACTATTGTTTTCTCGATGGTTTCTCGGGTTACTTTCAAATTCCCATCGACCCTTATGATCAAGAAAAAACCACATTGACATGTCTTTATGGAACGTTCGCCTATCGTCGCATGCCTTTCGGCTTATGCAATGCACCGGGCACGTTCCAAAGGTGTATGATGGCTATCTTTCATGATATGATCGAAAAAACAATGGAAGTCTTCATGGACGACTTCTCGGTCTTTAGGAATTCATTCGGAAATTGCCTCTCTCGTGTGGACAAGATGCTTAAAAGGTGTGAAGACACCAATCTTTGTCTAAATTAGGAAAAGAGTCATTTCATGGTTAAGGAAGGAATTGTCCTTGGCCATAAGATTTCCAAAAATGGGATTGAGGTCGATAAAGCCAAAGTCGATGTGATTGCTAAGTTACCTCATCCCACCACCGTTAAGGGTGTTCAGAGTTTTCTCGGTCATGCCGGTTTCTACCGACGGTTCATTAAGGATTTTTCCAAAATTTCCCGACCGATGACTCATCTTCTTGAGAAGAATACTCCGTTAATCTTCTCCAATGAATGTATTCAAGCTTTTGAAACATTAAAGAAAAACTTACCGAAGCTCCAATCTTCATTGCCCCTGACTGGGACCTACCCTTTGAGCTTATGTGTGATGCAAGCGACTTTGCCATAGGTGCAGTCTTGGGGCAACGTCATGAAAAACACTTTAGGCCTATACACTATGCTAGTAAAAAAATGAACGAGGCAGAATCGCATTACACCACGACGGAGAAAGAAATGTTAGCCGTGGTGTATGCCTTCAAAAAATTTCGGACTTACCTCATCTTGAACAAAAGCATTGTGTATACGGATCACTCCGCCCTAAAATATCTATTTGCTAAAAAAGATTCCAAGGCGAGATTGCTCCGGTGGGTTCTCCTCCTTCAAGAGTTCAAATTCAAAGTAATTGACACAAAAGGAGCCGAGAATCTCGCGGCCGATCATCTTTCCCGATTAGAAAATCCTTATGAAAATGTGCTCGACCCAAAGGAGATAAATGAAACATTTCCTCTCGAGACACTTAATATGGTGACTTTTTGTGGTGACTCAAGTACCCAGTGGTTTGCCCATTTTGCAAATTACTACGCGGGAAATTTCATTGTTAAAGGGATGTCGTCCCAACAAAAGAACAAGTTTTTCAAGGATGTTAAACACTACTTTTGGGACGACCCTTATTTGTTTAAAATATGTGCGGATCAAGTGATCCGGCGGTGTGTCTCGGGCCAAGAAGCTATTGATATCCTCATAGCTTGCCATAGTGGACCCACCGGGGGACATTACGGTGCCAACTACACCGCCAAAAAGGTTTTTGACTCAGGATTTTATTGGCCCACTATTTACCGAGATGCCCATGACTTGGTCACCCAATGTGACACTTGTTAGCGTCAAGGAAAAATTTCGCAACGTGATGAAATGCCATAAAATCCCATCCAAGTTTGCGAAATCTTTGACTTGTGGGGCATCGATTTCATGGGGCCGTTACCGTCTTCACGAGGGAACAAATATATACTCGTGGCCGTCGACTACTTGTCAAAATGGGTTGAAGCAAAAGCGCTCCCCACCAATGACGCCCGAGTTGTTTGCAAATTTCTTAAATCTCTCTTCGCCCGATTCGGTTCCCCTCGTGTTATCATAATTGATCGCGGAACCCATTTTTGCAATGACCAATTTGCAAAGGTCATGCTTAAATACGGAGTTACTCACCGTCTCTCCACCGCGTATCACCCACAAACAAGTGGGCAAGTTAAGGTATCTAATCGTGGCTTGAAACGAATTCTTGAAAGGACCATAGGCGAGAACCGTGCCTCTTGGTAGGATAAACTAGATGATGCACTTTGTGCCTTCTGTACCGCTTACAAAATACCCATTGGGTGTACTCCATACAAGCTCGTGTACAGAAAGGCATGTTTGGGCCTTGAAGCATGCAAACTTTGACTTTGATACCGCGGGTGATCACCGTAAAGTTCAAATCAATGAACTAAATGAACTTCGTGATCAATCCTATGAGAACTCTTTAATCTATAAAGAGAAAACAAAGAGGATCCATGACTCCAAGATCAAAAACCGCGTCTTCAACGTCAGTGATCAAGTCCTCCTCTTTAACTCTCGATTGAAGATGTTCTCGGGCAAGTTAAAATCCCATTAGTCCAGACCGTTCACCATTGCTGTTGGGAATTATATTTGAGTTGATAAGACAAAACATATGAAAGATAAAGGACTTAAAAGACAAAGGAGGAATTCTTCAAATGATGATAAGATTTCAGAAGATCTCCTTAAAGAAGGAAACAAGATCAACATTGATGACTTGCTTAAAAGGATAAAGACAAGTTATTAATGCTATTAATTATTGATTAATGCTATTTAATAGTTTCCTAATTGTATTATGTTTCCTTTGTAAGACCTAATATCTCTAGTATATAAAGAGATACAGGTTATTAGGTTTTATCATCCAAAAAAGTGTGTGTTCACAAAGTTTAGAAGATGTAGAGTTAGAGTGTTGGTGTAGCCTCTAGGTTAATCAAGGTTTTCCTTGTTCCACTCCTACAGTTTATGATGGTAACCGTTCTAGAGTTGACGTCTAGGAACTGGCGTGTGTGCTTGATGGACCGTATGGTAAATAAAAACCTTGTTGAATTTCTTTGATTCTTATTCCGCTTTGTTTTCCTATAAACTTTATGAACATTGATATTATCCTAGATAAAGGTCTAAACAACCTGAGTTTAAACGATCAAAGAACCTATTACGTGTTTTAGGTTTCCACAATTCGTATCAGAGCCTCGTGGCTCTCGATCTAGGATCTACAAGGTTTTGAAGAAACCCTAAAACCCTAATTTTTCAAAAAATCGATTTGTGGTAAAATGTTTTTCTAGGGTTTTGGAGTTTAATTGATATAACAAGGTTTAAAATCGTCATCTCTACCTTAATTGGTATGCAATACAACTTATAAATCATTGTTACTATTAAAGGGTTTTTCTTCACATCGAATTCGGTTTTCTTTTTGATAATTCATTCAATTCGGTGAAACAAGGGTTTTTCATAAAACCCTAATTCGGTAAAGAAGCCATGATAAAAGAAACATCAAAAGAAGACGTGAATAAGAATGTTGCGTGTAACAGATGTTGTGTTCAACAAGAAGACCAGAAGAGATTGCTCGTGCGTATGATGTATATAAGGATCTGTTCGCAATTAAAAACCCTAATTGTTGAAGGGTTTCAATCATTGCCAATCATGGATGTTGTTGTTTTGAAGAAGATTGGTCTTGAAGATGTATAATTACAACAACAACAGCATCAAAGGAAGGATAAAAGAAAGTTTGAGATAGTAGAGAAGATTAAAATCCTAGTTTGTTAGGGTTCGGGTAATCATGTTTTAATGCTGCTGTTGGAACGATTTTAGCCCATTTAGGATATGTTTTACGGATAATATAAATATGCAGCGAAATATAAAGAACAGTATATTATCTTTTACAAATTAGGGTTTTGTAAAGATTTCAATTAATGTATACGAACCTGTAAGCATCATAATAGCAACAATATTCAAAACCTTAGTTTCGAATTAAGGTTTCACCAAATCATCACGACACCTACTGCTTTTTCCATGACGACCAGAAACACACTACAACATCAACAATCACGGCTGACCAAAAACAATAATAGTTGTCTTTTTTTAAGTATAAAGACAACACTTTTAAGTGTCGAGAAAACCCTAACTTCACCAAAATTAGCCATTCACTAAAAACAGAACATATGTCCATCTTCACATCATAAACATGACACTAAAAACCTTGTAGATCCTAGATATCATGAGCCACCAGGCTCTGATACCAATTGTTGCTACGAATCAAGAAGAAGAGATGATTTCAAACCATCTATTTGGGTTTCTCATGAAGCTGCTGGTTATGATATGGTGTGAACGACGTCATAAAGAAGCAGCATGGTGTATTTTTGGATTCGAGGTCATATGCAGTAGGTTAGCAGTTGGTACTGATTTTGGGCTCAAAAGAAGCTTAGTACTGTTCTTATATTATTAGTACTGCCAATGGTGTTGAAGGTTAGTATTGGTCATGTTTATTAGTACTGCTCGATTAGTACTGCTAGCTTTAGAAAGTTTGTACTGATGCGTGACTCATTAGTATTGTTGGCAACTTGGTTAGTACTGCTAGTATTAAAAAGTTAGTGTTGTTGGCTTTATCAGATATCAGACAGAAGAAAATTTAGTACTGCTAGGCTTGTCCGATATCGGACAGTACATGTTTTTGGCACTTGTTTGGATCTCGGACAGAACTGAATTTCTTTCAGTTTATTCTTATTGATTTATGGCTATTATTTTTGGGATTTATTGAAGATGTGATTACGAAGACGATTGATTATCACTCATTTGATGTTGTAGTTGAGTTTCACAGATGCGTGTTCTTATCATATCTTAAAGTGGGTGTTACACTTTAAAGATAACTTGTTCGTGCTTAAATGGTGTTGACGAAGACTTGAAGAATGTAGCAATGTGTGATTTTTCTTATGATGCTTAATGCTCACTTTCGCTGTCACTTGAAGGAGTTACTCATAGAAGATGAGGATAATTGTCAAGAGGTTGCGATCTACTTATATTTCACAGATTTATTTATAGTTTGGAGTCACGTGGATAGTACAAGACATAAGACACAAGTTTGGGTTATTCTACTTCTACATCAAGTTCGTTATACTTAGTTTTCTTCATCAGTGATCATTACATAGAGCTTACAAAATTGAAGATTCAAGAAATGGTTAACATATGGGTTTTAAGGGAAACTTATTGTCAAAATGTTTAACCATTTACATACACCACATGAGGTGAAGGTTTTTACTATTGTAAGTCATTATTACTACTGCTAGTTTAAGTTTCTACTACTCAATTTCATTTATCTTAAGGCGCATCATGAAGGGTAATTTGAGTTGTTGGAAGGCTGGATTGGAAGCGTGGTAATGGTTTGTGGTTGTCGAAATCAAAGTTGCATACTTTAGTCTCCTATTTGATTATGACAAAAAAGGGAAGAAGATTTACAAAGAAGATGTGCAACTTACAAGATCCTGGGGAATAATGATCCTATCTTCATATATAAATTAGCTTTCAGGGGAATTTAGTGCTATACTGGTTTTGTCATTATCAACTAGGGGAAGATTGTTGGGAATTATATTTGAGTTGATAAGATAAAACATATGAAAGATGAAGGACTTAAAAGACAAAGGAGGAATTCTTCAAATGATAGAAGATTACAAAAGATTTCCAATAAGATAATTATAAAAGTTAGGAAGATTTAGTTGTTTCCTAATACTTATCCTTTGTAAACCTAATATCTCTAGTATATAAAGTGATATAGGACGTATAGTTTTGTGTGTGTCAAAATGTAAACACCAGGAAAAATGTGTGTGTTCTAGGCGTCAAGTCCTCTAAGTGGATGCCTAGAATTTGTGTGTTTTAGCCTCAAGGATCGTTGATTCCTTGTTATAGTTTTATTTAACATGTTCTAGAATTAATCATCTATAATTGGGGCTGTTAGGAACGTTTGGTTATTAATGAAGAAACACCTTGTTAAATATCATTGTTTTATGTTAATCCCGCTATACATATTCTATGTTCAATGTTATTGTTAATCCTAGATATAAGATCTAAACAATCGGAGTTTCAAAGATCTTCAACACCAGGGGTTCCCGATGTACCGACATATGGATCAGATGATGAACAAATCTCTTGGAAGTCCAGTGATGGGGAGGATGATGATGAAGTAGCCTTGAATGATGACGATGATGACAATAATGATGATGATGGCAATGATGATGATAATGACGATGCTGATAATCAAGACGATGATGGACAGGAATATGATGAACATGATGATGAAGAACAAGGTGATGATGATGAGCAAACTGATTCAGACAACGATGGTGATGACTTCGTTCATCTCAAGTTTTCTACTCATGATGAAGAAGATAAAAAAGAAGACAGCTTTGATCCTCGGGTTCAAAACAAACACCCTACCCATATTGATCACTAATGATGAAACACGATGAAGAAAATTCAAGATCAAATGTAGATGGGAGAAAAATGAATAAGATTAGAAATGATGCATTATACAGGGACGTGAACGTCAATCTGGAGGGAAGAGATACTGACATGACAGATGCTCCATGCACCATCATTCAAACTACTCAAGTAATAGAAGACACTCATGTGATCATAACTCTGGTCAATCCAGAAGGTCAACAACAGAGTTCTTTGTGTCATCTGGCTTTGTTTCAAACATGCTCAACCCCAGTCCAGACACAGGTTTTGACTCTTTATTTAATCTAAACACTGAGTCAACTTCACTAGTAGATGTTCCGGTTACTACTTTTGCTGTTACATAAAATGTGAATAATAACAAGTTTTAGCCATCTTCATGTCCATGCCACTCTATGCCATAAGTTGCTCAATTACCTAAGATAAACAAGCATAAAAAGGGTCAACACAAAGGTTGAGTGAAATTCATAGGTTTGAAATATAATAGTTGAATACAAGTTATAGTGGAAATACTGGTATTGCAGGGACAATCATCATGGGGAACATTATTTATTGCATCTAAGCTCATGACATCAATACATTAACAGGGAAATCACCGTAGTGATATTAGTTAGGGACAGATGTCCCCGTGGAAAAGGTAACTTGCCAAGGTTACCTATTAGGACAAATATAGTGCGTTTGGCTACCCCAAGCATGGGTATACAAATGGGAGGCATCACCCCCAATAGATCTATTCACAATATTCACGTTCACTCGCAATGCAAGTAATTAATGATTCATGATATGTATATAATGGCACTGGAAGCTACTTAGGCAATAATATATCTGGATAACACACATTTAGAAAACACTTGCATTCATGGTTTATATCAGGTATCACAGGTTTATAAAGTATTCAAAAGATTGAAATATGGGGTTATGAATTCATTAAGCCTTTGAAAAGTAATCACATTGTTATAAGATAAATGAGTATATATATTAAAAACAATTGAGCATGTATCCCCCTCGCGGGTTTATAAAACATTCAAAAGATTGAAAGGCGAGGCTATGAACTCACCTGGTAGGTAGATGCAATAATTATTTTAGAATGAAAGCTGACGACCTTATCACAATCTTAACAGAAAATGTTGATATAGCAAATGATAGTAAACAGCCACGTCACGCAACCTGAGTAAATATGTTGAGTCTTAGGAAGATTGTACTCTAGAACTTTGGTTCAGAGAGTCTAATATTGTTATGAGTTTGATTGGAAAGTTTGGAATTATTGTATCACCGTTTGGGCCATCATAATTCAGAAGTCATTCAGTAAACGTTTGAGGAGCTAGGGCACTTTAAATCGTAAACCAACGAAACTTCAGTCAGAACTAATACCAAAATGAAACCTATGAGAAGCTCCCTAGTATTGTGGTACAATAAAGATCAGGAACCTGATTTATAAAGGCACATTGATGATGAATGATATAATGGTTAGAACATAATCGGTTTTAAGCGTTTTATTCAATATCTGGAAATGTTAAGCACGTCAAGCGTTAATTAAAGTTATGTCTTGTAATATTTTGAATATATTTTTATACTTTTTCAAAATGTTACATTAGACCCCTAGATAATGAAAAATGGCAAAATATACCCCTGAGTTTGCAGTCACTTATTACGAGTTTGGTCCTCAGATTAAAAGATATACAAAGTAAACCTTGTACTTTGGAAAGTGACATAATAGACCCCTATAGTTATAACTTTGATAAAATGACATTTTTAGCCCTTTTAGTTATAAGTTTCCGAAAGTTACGATATATACCCCTTGCATGGAATACTTTTGTAAAACAAGTCCGAATTGCCATGCAAGCTTATTTTAACATTCCAAAAGACATTTGCAGGTTATAGCTTATTAATATAAGCTAAAATATGAAGGTTTAACATAATGAAAGTTTAAAATAATGATTCGATAAGCTGAGTAAGCAAAACGGGTTTAAATAAATGGTTCAAAACGTAAACATGTGGTTTAAGTCAAATTCCTTTAATACTCAATAAAGTTGTTATTTTACTAATAATTAAGCTTGTTTAGGCATAGATTATACCACAATTAGCCATTATAACATTTAGTTTTATGAAGAAACAACGAAATTAAGGGTTTCAGGTGTACTGTAATGGATCAAACATGGGAAAATGAAGCATGAATTGAGTTGAAACATTAACAAAGCTTATGTAAGAACATGATGAACATCATAAGGTGTAGTAACAAGTATGAAGTGATAAGAACCCTTGTATTTGAAATCTTATAGCTTGGAAACAGTCGAAAATCAAGACTTTAGCGTCGTACGCCTAAATAACGACTCCCGGCTCTTTTCTTGTTTTCTTTTGCTTCACCTTCTGTTCTTGGGGCATCTTAAGATCTCTTAGAATACATATTTAGCAAATGATTGCTGCCATGGGGGTTATAGAGAGGAAGTGGGGGATGATTTGAAAATGAAGAGTAGGTGCCCCTATTTTATATGTGTAGAAGACCCTTAGAGGCCAGAAACTTTGATGACACGGTTTTAGGACACATGGGGGGGTATGGTGGAGGAGCAGGGCAGAGTAAGGAAGGCTATGGTGCAAGGTGGAGGTGGTTCTAGATGTTTTAGGGGTGTTTAGTTTGATTTATACATGGCTGTTTTTGGACAGCCAACATCAGTCTTGGTAAAATGGTTGCATTTGCAAACGTAAACTCCGTTGAAGCTCAAACCAGTGAGCATTGTTAGATATTTGAGTCCTCTACAACGTTTAGTTTTACATATTTGGGGGTTACTATACAAAAATTTAGAGATAATAGCCATTTACTACAGGTGTGCAGAATTTGCGCACCTTTGCCATTTTGGCTATAACTAATTCATCCGACGTCGAATCGGGTTGATTCCACCGAAAAATGATCACAAGACATAGGGATATAACCTAGTGTTTTCACTTAATACCCAGAACCTATTGATTTGCCCAGATCCTATGTTTTATAGACTGGTCCGATTCTGAACTAGGGCCTAGTTTTAGGTTTTAGGGTTAGAACTAGATTAGGGTTTATATGATTTAATTCATGTATAATGATGAAATAGGATTTGTAATGTTGTAAATTAAGTATTATTAAAACTTATTAAGATTAATGGGTTTAAGGTTTAAAACGATAAAAAACCAAGAAACTGGTTTTAATGGTTTAGAATCTAGCACAGTTAGGGTTTCCTTGTTTTTGATTTCATTGTATCTTATGAAATAGAGAATGAATATATGGAATTTAAATGGAAAGTCATTACTTACTTTTAAACTTGTACTTAATAGATTGTACGGAATCCTTAGGAAAACGGAGGTAAAACGGCTATTATTTTGGATGTCATGCTTAATGACTTGTACATTGAGCTGTTAAGGACTTGTACTTTGACTTGGAGGAAGTTTATATTTCAAATGAGATGTTATGTTACTTGTACATATGCTTTAGTAGCTTGTACATTCATTTTAGATGTTAACTCTTTATGGAATTAGGGTTTAGAGGTATACGATAACGGTTTAAAGCCCGTCTTGATATAATGTTGCAAATGGTACATTATATGAGTAATGTACTTTGTGAAAATGATATTATGATATTGACTTGACATGCTTATAGGATGATTTGCTTGCATATATGAAGATATGATTGACATAAGGTAAGGATGGTGTGAGCTGTCTACTTGAGTTATGCAAGTCCATATTGCATATTGAGATCTGGCAATGCAAGTAATGTAATTAAGCGGAAAATTTCCCCGTATAATTGTGATTATAATAAAATAGGTTGATTTTTGTATTTGATGAAAATTCTGGGTTGTTATAGCTCCAGCCTCCGATCACTAAAACAAAAATGCACTATTGAGTCTAGAGCCAAAAGAGATCATCTATAAATCTCATTAGGACACTTGTCAAATTATGCTTGCTATCTCACACAATGTGAATAACGAGCAATATATATAAAGGGTCCTACGCATTATCCTTGTGATTTTGCTATAACAGTCCTATGATATCCATATACAATGAAGATGAAATCTTGCCTTGAAGGCCAAAATCAACAAGCTCATGGTAGATGACTTGTGCGATTCTAACGAGATCAACTTGGACAACTGAAAGAAAACATGGTGCGATCCATAAAATCAAACTTGTTCCAGGTTTATGAATAGCGAATTGAAATGAATCTAAATGATTAACACTCTCGATGTGTCACAAAACCACTTTAGCAAGTGACACGTCGATTGATTTTCAAATCGATTTTTCTATTCAATCAGTAAGACTTCGTCTTGCTGGTTCACTCATACCGTGTTGTCTGCTTTGAGACGCTCCGGTAATGAGAACGGGCTATTTGCAGCGGCGAAAACCCTGTCAAGGAGATTCTTTGGAATTATACCTGATCACAGGCAGTATTTATACTGATCAACGGGGAACCGTGGTTATTGCAACCGTATTCGACGAAGTGACAAAGACACTTTCGTCCATATCTGTTGATTATCACTAACCTAAACCTGCAGGTACTCCCGACGATTGGTGCAGCTGATTCCCGACGAGTCATGATTCATAGCCACATGCTCATACCCGACCGACAAACATAAAGACATCATGAAAGCTCAAGTACATGTTTCAAGACTTCCGCTACTCTGATACCGTACGTCTTTCTTGAAGTGACGAAGTATTAAAGTCAACGAATTTCAAAGAAGTTTCCGTCACTCTGATACCGAACGTCTTTCACAAAGTGACGAAGTGTTATAGTTAAAGAATTTCAAGAAAGATGCTACATTAAAGCTTTTCAAGTCAACAAATCAAGAAAGGTATGAGCATGTCGGTCCAGAAGTCACAAGTTCACAAGGTGGCAAAGTTAACAAGATGGCGAAACGAGATTATGCTTGGTTGATGATCTCAAGGTGTTCAAGATCGCATTCAAGACAAGCTAAGGAACAAGCTCAAGACCTAAAGTCTATGATCACTACATCAAATCACAAGTTAATGATTGAAGTTAAACGAGCTCAAGACTAAAGATAAAGCATTGTATGCTAGGTTTAAGTTTTTGTAAAATGGAGTGACCTCCCTTAGGGGGAGATTGTTAGGAATACGAAATTCCTAGGAAAGTGTCGGTCGCTTCCATAGATAACGTTGTTTGCTCGTCAAAGTTAATTTTTGGAAACTTCATAGTTAGTTAGTAAAGTCCCATGGATAATCCATGCAAGCCTAAGCCACGTCCCTTGTAAGTATAAAATACACCTCACCTGCCTTGGAGAAGGTGGTTTTGTTGTTGTATGTTTCATTCACTTAATGCATTTCATGTTCTCTACTTTCTCTCACTAGAAAATACATCATATCCTCCCGACTTTCTCCTCTAGTTCTTGGTTCATATAACAAAGATATACTTGAATCTAACAATTAACTATTTGATTTTATCATCTATTTTTTATCTTTTCTAAGTTATTACAGTGTAGATTGATTTGTTCACATATTGCATATTTTATGTAGATTATGATGGAGGAAGAGGGCATATAACCCTGAGGTATGGACATCGATTATTGATATCTCGGTCTCTTATAATGTTGGGTTAAGGTCAGTTTATAACCGTTTTTAGACAAACAAAAAACCACTTTCTCGAGGAAATGCGTACCAGGCACAATAGAACAAAAATGCAGACGACCCACATGTAAAGTCTCTTTCTCAAGATTCAGAAATTTGGTTAATGGAGTATTTTTGTGTTTTCTATTTATCAAGCCTTAAAAAAGTGTTGAAATGAAAACATTATTTAATAACGAGTTGGTACACACATGAGCAGCAGGATCACTAATACAAATGCTTCTATATTGGTAGTTACTAAAAGTGTCGAAATGAAAATATGTATTATTCAATAACGAATTGGTACACACATGAGCAGCAGGATCACTAATGCAAATGCTTCTATATTGGTAATTGATGTGTAGGAAACGATTTATCATAATAAGGCCAAAAAATTAGCTTAAGAAAACATGTTACGCATATATAGATTGTTAAAACTTAATAGAGCCAATAGTAAGTTTAAAAGATATGATTCCTTTTTATTTGGTCTTAAGGTCTATTCGTATTTGTTTCTGATAGTTGGTTTTACTTGAAACAATTAGTAACGTGATGCATCAGTTATCTATAAAAAATGAAATTATGTGCATGACATGTCTCATTTATATCCAATTGTGTGTTTATATGCATGTAAAGGAATAGTTATGTGTTATGTAAACGTTAAATTCCAACAGTTTGTAACAATTAGTAACTTATTATTTTAATTTATTTGAACAGCGGAAATTAGAACTTATTATTGCTTTTGTTTACCAATTACTGATTATGGCAAGTTACTAGGTTTGCAAGCGTACATAATTTTTTTTATTTTGAACGACTGGATGCCATACACCAATCGATAGTTTCATGTATTTCAGACAAACGTAGTCCAGTAATACATCCTTACCGCAATCTTTAAAATCTGACTGCTAACATACTTAGGTGAAACTACAAAATGCAAATATAGCTAGGAAGCTTAAAGAGGAATTTAGGAAATGGCACAGTAGATTCAAGTTTGGTTTCACAGGTAACGTGTGGTTTGATTTTCTTATTTTTTATATGCGCGTGTACGATATGTGTGTCTAACGGCGTTTAGTGTATAAAGTTTATTATAACGCATATACCTCTAATTGTAATATGCAGGAACACACATAGCAACATGGCAACAACAAGGAAGACGAGAGATCCAACAGGGATTTGGAAACCAATGATAGTTCTTTGCATGGTTTCAGGTTGCAAGACAGACACTAAGTCTATTAGTAAGGTGAGTTGATCTTAGAAGCTCTTTCCTGAAAGAAGCCAGTAGATTTGACGGGATTTGTTCTACTAATGGAAGTAGTTATACAGATGACATGATTTAGGTGGACATGAATGTATCATCATTTGTGTTACATAACCTTATGATCTCTTTTAATTATGCTACTGATCACAAAGATACCAATGCATTAAGTGCAAATTTATTTAATGTTCTTTGTATGAGGTTTATTTGTAACTTAAAACAGCATACACATTTCATTGCATCAAACACGAGTTCAAGAAGATAGCAAGCTTCAGAAAATGCAAAGACCTAAATTCTAAAAAACATAAGCGCAACTTTAACAAAAATACAGATAATTCACAAATCAATTAAGGAGGTAACGTCAGGATCTTTGTCATGATGCTTCTTAGGTGCTGATACGTTTTTTTAGAAGACGACCAATAATTTTAGAATGGTTGTTATTTTGACAAAATGAAGTGAACAGATAATCAGCTGTAAAATGAAGTGAACAGATAAACGAAAAGTTTTTTGATGCACCATGACTGTCTGTCTGGTGCAGTGTTGGAGGTGGTGGGCTCTACGGTGTGATACAGTGGTCCAGTCACCGGTTGTCATGGTGGTTATGGGTAAAGGCTGTTTTAGTGTTTGGGAGGAAAATGTTTGGGAGGAAAAGTCAACTAGTCATGGTAAAATGTTAGGCTCGATCTTTGATGCAACCGGTGCTTCAATGTTCAACAAGTTCATCTTTACTTCGGGGTTATGTGATCTCCCCATGGGTGGTAAGCGTTTCACTAGAATGGACAGCATCCGTTCCAAACATAGCAAGATTGACTGAATCCTTGTATCTAAACACTTCGTAGACTTATGGCCATACTCCTATGTCACCGCCCTAACGAGAGAATTCTCGGACCACACACCATTACTTCTATCAAACTCCATCACGGATTATGGGCCTACACCTTTTAAATTGTATAACTCTTGGATTTCACACATCGACTTTCGCCCCCTTGTGCTATGATGTTGGGGTCCATATGTGGTCCATTCTACTGTCCACCCTGCTGTTAGTTTCAAGTCAAAACTCCAGCACCTCAAATCTTCCATCAATAAATGGCGATCAGATATTCAGGGTGTGGAGTCTGCTGCAACAGCTAAGGTTACCTGAAACATGTACGCCCTTGATAACAAAGCTGAAGTGGGTCCTCTTACACCCACTCTGCCCGAATTGATATTGTCTGAGAACTCACTTCCCTGAAACGCACAAAGGTCATGGATCTTCGTCAAAAAGCCAAGGTTAGATGGGCTCTCGATGGGGATGAGAATTCACATTTCTTCTATGGAATGCTAAACTCCAAATTAAATCATTCCAGAATCAATGGGCTAAACATTCTTTGGTCGTGGATCATAAATCCCGTTTTGATCAAGAACCACATATATCAGTTCTACGAGTCCAAATTCAAAGAGACCAGCAACCGTAGACCATCGTTCACTAGCAATCTTTTCAAGCACATTTCGGTAGAAGATTCTAATATTCTTGACTGTACCATTACCCCTCAAGAGATCAAAGATGCAATTTGGGATTGTGGCGGGGATAAAGCGCCGAGTCCGGATGTCTTTCCAAATTTTTTAAAAAGCATTGGGAGTTTCATTAAAGATGACATCAATGCTTAAGTTAAAGATTTGATAACACGCCTACATTCCCTAGGGGGAAAGTAACACTGTCCTTTATTACCCATATCCCCCAAAACGATGAACCACTACCACTGTTGTAGAATTTTGACCCTATTAGTCTCATCGGGTGTCAATACAAAATTAATCGCCAAGATCCTTGCCTAACCGGTCTTTCCCTTGTCCATTCCTTCGGTAATTGCGAGTGCAAAGGCTTATATAAAAGGGCGCCAATCAGTTGATGGTCCTCTTATTGTTGAGTGAAATCATCTCTGGGCGAAAAAATAAAGAAAACACCTCATGTTCCTCAAGGTCGACTTTGAAAAAGCTTTCGACTCATTGAATTGGTCATTCTTATTTTCCATTATGGAACAAATAGGTTTTACTCGCAAATGGAGAACTTGGATCTCCTCTTGTCTCAATCGGCTTTTGCATCGGTTCTCATAAATGGCTCTCCAACAAAGGAATTCAAAGTTAAAAAAGGTCTTAGACAAGGTGACCCCTCTCACCATTTCTCTTTTCATATGCAATTGAAGCCTCAATGTGCCGCTCCTAAACGCTTGTAACAACAACGCCTTCCATGGAGGTCAAAGTGGTAAGACAACATATACACGTTTCATCACCTTCAATTCGCGGATGAGCACTAGTTAAGGGTGAATGGTCAGGGTTAAATTCAATGAACCTATCTAGGATCTAACTTGCTTCAAACCTCGCTTCCAGTCTCAAAATTATCTTCCACAAGAGTAAGCTTTATGGTGTTGGCGTCACCACTTTGGAAGTTAATTCTCTTGCATCTATGATAGGCTGCCTTCCTTCTAAGTTCCCATGCACTTACTTGGGTCTCCCAATTGGGGGGAATATGTCAAGGTGTGCCAATTGGGGCATTCTTGTTGACAAGTTCAATGAGAGGCTCTCTAATTGGAAAGCAATGTCCCTTTCTTTTTGGTGGAAGATTTACACTATCAAGTCCGTTCTCGGTATTCTTGGTGTCTATTATTTTTCCACCTAAAGCTCCTTACAAAATAATCAACAAGCGCTAAGGTATTAGAAGAAAATTTCTTTTGGGGTGGACTACGGATTAGAAAAAATTGCTTGGATTTGCTTGGCCAAGCAACCTCTCCTATATCAAATGGAGGTCTTGGCATTGGCACCCTCAAGTCTAGCAACCTTGCTATGCTTAGTAAATGGTGGTGGAGATTTCACACTGAAAATCATGCTTTTTGGTGTAAAATCATTCGTTCTATTCATGGTGTAGATGGCGGGCTAAATGATACATCCTTAATCAAATCTAAATCGGGCCCATGGTATCGTATTGCCAAGCTAAAAGATGAGCTCAGTAAGATTGGCATTGACTTACCTTCAATATTCAAGAAAAGATTGTGACGGTATGTAGTACTCGTTGGCTAGATAACTTGGCTAGGAGGATCGCCTCGCAAGACTCTTTTCCAATGATTATTTCGGTTAGATTCAAACCCAGTGCTTGGTTTGTAATCTTGTCCCAACCTTCCATCCGGCTTCCCCACGTGGTCTTCTGCTGCTACTTCTTATTCCGCCCCTACCCCTACACCCCCCGTTGGTCTGATCTTCAATTGGGCTTGGAGCAGGCCCATTCGGTCGAATTTGGAGCTATGTGAGCTTTTAGAATTGTGCAGTCTTGTGGCCCATCTCCACCCATCTGATAATGGTGATTCGTGGGAATGTATTATCGATGATTCAAGATCTTTTTCTGTCAAAAGGATGCGCTCCTTCATAAATCAAGTGTCTCCCACATTACAGGTACCCTCAACTAGATGGAACACACTCCTTCCTTTAAAAGTCAATATCTTCATCTGGAGAACCACAAATAAGCGACTCCTCACAAGAGCTAATCTCGACTATAGAGAATGATTTGGATAGTGTTCGTTGTCTCTCATGTGTGATGAGGCAATGAAACCGAAGACCACATTTTTGTTATGATCCCATAGCTAAGGACACATGGAAATGCTTGCAGACTGTGGGAACTTCAAACATCACATTGTCTAATCTTCCTCGAAGGATTTAAACCTGCTAATATTGTCCCCATCCACTGCTTAGCATCCTCAGTTTCTTCGGACGTGGTTGTTTTTGAAAATCGTTTTAGCCCATCTAGGATCGTTTTTACAGATAAATTGAAACGAATTACGCAGCGAATAATATTCATTGACGATTCCTATTTACCCCAACCTATAAACATGGGCTACACCAACTACTATGGTGTACTAACTAACTAACTAACTAAATAAACAAAGCACACACAACTTTGTAATCAGACTCACATTGGAAGAATCTGTGTTTTCTATGGATGGCTTGATTATTAATTTCTACGACATAGGATCTCCATTATATGACTAGAGTATTTCCTAGGTTTACAAGAATCCTAATTAACATAGAAGTCCTACCTTTTGCACTTTAGTCCCTCCATACTTTGAAGACTTCTTTAATTGCGACTTGATCCTTCTTATTTGATTCTTGTTTGATTCTTGTTTCATTCTTGTATTAACTTATTGGTCTCATCAAATCATTATACAGAATGTATAATGCCCAACAATCTTCCCCTATTGATGAAGACAAAACAAACAAAGTCTGGTACGAACTTCCCCAAAAAATAGAGAATTGAGATGTAATCATCTCCCTGCATGAAACAAAAATCTTACATTGTAAGATAGCTTGTTCACATCTCTGCTGTTTTGTTACTGCTGTTGTTGATATTATAATCAATCAGTCATCACTCACACCTTCACGTGAAGAATAATAACATCGAGCTCTTCTTTAGCCTTAAAATTCACCGGACTTCCTTCTTTACCCACTTCTGACGCACCTCAAACATAACATCAATTAAAATCCCATGGCCCAATAGAAATAAAGCCCAATCATAGGCAATTATAACCCTCGATGAACACCAAACAACAACTGTATATGTTGAGCACCGGCACAAAACCCCACCCTTGTTTTTAAAGCAATATTAACATAAAATAATGTAGCAACGCTTAAGATTGTCACAAAACTGTCACTAATCTCATGTCTCCTTCCTCCCATTCCAAATAGTGACACTTTATCTGTTGCTATACTATCACAAATTCGTCGCTAATAAGTTGCTCCTTCCTCCCATATCCTTTTGTGACGCTTATTATGTCACTAATTTCATTGCTAACTTGTTGCTATTCGAGCAGTACTTACAATTTACCCCAAGCAGTACTTACTAATGATCATGAAGCAATCACCAAGATTACATCGAGCAGCTTCAAAACCCTCATCGATCCATCATCCATGTATGATTATGTGGACAACAACATTAAAATGAATCCAAATATTCTTCACACAGAATATTTACTCACAATCAATCACGAATGTCAAAACTTGCTATTCTGCAGCCAATTCGTCATAGCATAACTTTTTATCAAAGACTTATCTTGACGATCGCTCCGGTCAAATTGTAGATATATGAGCAAAGAACCTTCAGTCCAAATTTCGCGACGATCCAACGGTTAACGAACAATTTTTCATCGTTTTACCACAGCTGCCCAGAAAAAGACGAACATAAAAACCATATACGAATTAACTGTATCTTCTATCATTCATCGACCATAAAACTTGAATCCTAATATCAGAGCCACCCGCTCTGATACCACATGTAGAAAAGTCGTTTAGCCCATCTAGGATCCGGTTTACAGAAAATATTGAACACGCAGCGGAATAATATTCATATGACGATTCCATTTACCCCACCTATAACGATGGGGCTACACCAACTACTATGGGTGTACTAACTAACTAACTAACTAACTATATACAAAGCACACACACTTTGTAATCAGAGCTACTCATTGGAGAAGTCTTGTTTTCTAAGAGGTGAGATTGCTAATTAATTCAACGACCTAGGATCTCTTTAATATACTAGAGATTCCTAGGTTTAGAAGAATCCTAATTTAACATAGAAGTCCTACCTATATGCACTTTAGTCCCTCCATACTTGAAGACTTCATTAATTGCTACTTGATCCTTCTTATTGCTTCATGTTTGATTTGATTCTTGGTTCATTCTTGTAAGTACTTATTGTCTCATCAAAAATCCAATATACAGGAATGTATAATTCCCAACAGTTGTTCAAACAACTCATTGGCTTCTTTGGAGGTTCCGGAATAATACGACTTTTGCTACAAAAAGACCCAACAAGCAGCTTATCATTGATGATGTAAAGCTCTCGTCATTCACTTGGATCTCTAGTAGACAAAAAAAGGTTTCTATCAAGTGGATATGTGACCCTTGTAACGCTATACCACGCTGTTTGTAACGCTTTCAAGCTTCTTGCTAGTTTGTTCATATATATCTTTTTCCGTCAAAAAAAAGTTGTTACCAAAAAAAACGATTCAAAACAAGAATCTTACCCACCTATGAAAAAATTGTAAGAAGTTGAATAATCAAATGGCTGAAACAAATCAATACCAGTCTCTACATACTTACATTAGCAGGTCGTACTCTATGAGGGTAATTCATCCTTTCTCGCTAGTCAATTACATTAGTGGGTTATTTGGCTAAGCATATAAGCACAAATTTTAGGCACTGTGCTTATTACTCCGTAGCTTATATCATCCCAACAAGTCATAATCCTTGTGAAACTATCTAATCACCTACGATGTATCTAATTAACTATCTAATCACCTATAATGTATCTAATAAACTATCTAATCACCTACGATGTATCTAATAGCTTTTTCAAATACATTAAGCTAATATATACACTACCCAAACTCATTCAACTTTGTAAGAATTTTCAAATAAGAAAAGATTGGTAGCTCCTCAACATTAGGATTTGCGGGTGGAGTATATCGGTTTCCTTGACTATTGGTTATGTTCATATCACTTTCATCCTGTATAATATAAATAATATAAACACTAAATTTGGTTTAATGAATCGTCATCACATTATGCGATTTTTGAGACTCCTGCCATAAACATCAATTATCGTCCCAAAGGAATCCTTATTGTTAAACCGTTCCTAGATCAATATAGTAGGTAGGTGCATGTTGTTTAATCTATAATGTGCTTCATATTTTTTCATAAGAGTTTTTTCCCAATTGTCCCTATGTGTTTTATCGACAGTGGTCAATTAACTCGGGTGTTGTGGTCTCAAAATGTGTCCTTTTTGTATAATTCATGATCCTTACATCTGAATATTACCCACTAGGTAGCAAATCTAAAATCAAATATGCTACTCTATAACCAAACATCACATCACACAGCAAAAGAAGGGGAACACTTTAGTCAGGGTCTATGAGTAGCAAATAAAATAATTAAGAGACTATCTAACCAAACACTAAATGTCTATCAAGAAGGCGTATAAACCTAACTATCTCATCAAAATTTTAGCGGCTACATTCCACATATAACATAACAACTACATTCCAACGTACATAACAAAAGGTATCCACTATTCCTAAAAAATCTATGAAAATTCAATTTTCTGAAAAGAACATTAGTTGTTTGATTAAAAATACCTCAAGCAATTTGAAGATGAAGATAACAACCACAATGATTCCATTATAGCAACCACATCATCATACACCTAAAAATCATATTCAAACATCCAAAATTAATAACATAAATATAAAAACCAACACGATGATTGAATATAAAAAACACGTACCTACTTTATGAGATATGACCCAAACAATTTTCATAAATCTCCTTATCCGAACATTCTTTACACCAACTTATCTTCAAAGTCGTTAAACGCAATTGTTACCTGTAAAAGCGCTATTATATAAAGGAGCATAGTCGAAATTTGTTACAACCCTTCCGTCTCAAAATTATTGTCCTTCCGACAAAAAACCACAAAGTGCCATAATATTGCTTTATCTTTCCTTTTACTTTTTGACAGAATGACAGTTTGACACCCTTAGCTAATAATAAAGTCTTCTTTAAAAGTTTGTAATTATAATTTCAAACAAGGTACATTAGTAAACTTGATCATAATACCCTATTTATTTTTAGGTAAGTTGACAAGTTATATTGGGACATCACTAAAAAGAGAAAACGTGAACAATAAAAATGAGACGGAGTTGATATTAAAAAAAGAAACACTATTACATTTATCTTAATTTACATTAATGAACAAAAATCCAAAAAAAAAATTAACTACTAAACTTATACCTATACTCATACCTTGTATTAATTATGTATTTTTATGCTTATTGTAATTGTTTGTTGTAGAAGCAGAATCCATAAGCTATTTTCGCTCTTTCTACTAAGTTGTTCCAAAATAAAATTAACATCAGAAACCCACAAAAGTAAAACCCCCAACTTATTTTGAAGATTAGGGTTAGGTCTTACCACTCTTGTGTTTGCAAGCTTATATTCAATCTCGAATCAAAGAGGCACCGTCTGGTTTGAATCTCTAATTGAACCGACACCGTTTGGTTTGTGTGTGTTTTTATGATTTGGTTGTGAAAATTTGTTCAATCTAAAAAGTGTGGGATTAGATAGATGAAATCAAGAGACACTGGTTTAACAAGAGGTATTTTTTTGGTTACTGAATCATCATTCGTCTACACAAATCTGAGATAAATCTAAGTTATCTCGCACGGCAAGTAAGAAAGACCGAGTGAAAAACTGGGTTAGGATAAAAACTGAATGGGCTATTAAATGGTTACCGCGGGGTTCAAGGAAGGTACTAATTAAGTAAATAATTTAGGGATTATAATATTGCTAAATTACTTTTAGTATATAGATAAATTATTAAAGAAAAATGATGCACAACAACATTGTTTAATTTGTTATTTTTTCTAATTTTTTTTAATAAAGTGCTTTTTATCTATTGAAAAGCAATTATTTTAATTTTGTTTTATTTTCAATTATGGTTCTTGTTTTGGGATTTTAATTATTTTTTATTGGCGTGGTAAATTTTCATATATATTTTTTAAAAAGTTTAATTATGGAACCTTCTATTTTGGGGGGAAAATTTGAATTTCAAATTTAAGTTTTAAATAAAACTTTTCTTTTAATTAAAAAATATTTTGTATATTTATTTTTGTGAAAATACTTTTGTAAAAATGTGATGGTTAAGAGAAAAATATTTTTTGATCACTAATCATGCTTAATGATTTGTTTGTCCATACCTTAAGTGATTACTAATCTTAGAAATGGAATTTTACGATTAATAATTTGAAAATGTTTATTTTTATTGTAAACATTTTTACATTTTGTTATTATCAAAACATTAAGAGGTCAAAAAATGTAAATAACGTTTTTAGACATTATTTGTATTAACACAATCTTGTTAGGGGAGCGTTGGCTCAAGCCAACATGCTGCAGAGGTTTGAGAACCGTCAAGATGATTATTCTGCATTGGCTGAGACTCATGAAGAATGCTTGGAAACTGTCTGGAAGCTTGTGACTGCCCGTCAAGACCTTGAGCACAATGCTACCCTTTATACCATTATGTCTAATCATTTCAAATAATTGAGGGAAGAGCACAAAGGTTGTGATTGAAAAGTTAAAGCGTTGGAGAAGGAGAGAAATGAGCTTTCCGTTATCAACAAGAACCAAGCCAATCGGATTCGGGAACTTGAGGCCGAATTGGAGAAAAATAACTTTGAGCTTGAAATTGTCTAGGAGGAATCCATCAAGAGGGTTAAAGAGAGGCAAGATCTTTTGTCTCTTTTATATACCTCTGTTTGTCATGCTTTACTAATGCCTTAAAATTTTTAGTTAAAATAATATATTTCGGTGCTATACATCCGGCCCACCCTTGATGTCTTAACATCTTTAGGGTACAATAGTGCCTTTCGGTGATGTGCACTCCGGCTCATCGCTGATATCTTAACATCTTTTAGGGTAACATAACGCCTTTTGGTATGGTGGACTCTGACTCATCCATGATGTATTAACTTCTTGTGGGGTAACATAATGTCTTTTGGTGGTGTGCACTCTGACTCATATCTAATGTCTTAACATCTTTTGAGGTATCATAATGCCTTTCGGTGTTGTACACTCCGACTGATCTCTAATGTCTTAACATCTTTGGGGTAATATAATGCCTTTCGGTGCAGTGCACTCTAGCCCATCCCTGATGTCATAACATCTTTTGGTGTAATATAATGTCTTTCGGTGTTGTGCACTCTGGCTCATCCCTGATGTCATAACATCTTTTAGGGTATCATAATGCCTTTCGGTGTTGTGCACTCTGGCTTATCCCTGATGTATTAATATCTTTGAGTACATTAATGACTACATACTTATCCGGAGGTAGCGAGCCGCCCGATTATAAACTGTGTCTTAACAAGGTACAGTTTTGGAAAATTGCTCTCTCCTTAAGGTTTAGGAAGAGGAGCTTCATCTTTCATTGAAAATCACCGCGGTTACATAATTTGGATGCTTCAGAATTCTAAACACAATAACTTTTACAAATAAAACTTTCGATGATTTATGGCGTGTCATGTTCGGGGCACCTCCTTGTCTTCCATAGTCTACAACTTATCGGAGCCATTCTTATATGCTTCCATGACTCTGTACGGTCATTCCCATGTAGGCCCTAACTTTTCCTAGTCTTCCATCCTACTTGCCTCGTTCTTTCAGAACACAAACTCTCCCGGCTTGAAATTTGTCACCCGTACCCTCTTGTTGTAATATTGCTCCATCTTTGTTTTGTATATGGCATCCTGAATGGAGAAGACCCTTCTCTCCTGTAATAAATCCAATTTCAACTGAAGCTCTTCATTATTAAATCCTTCTCTGATCATCATGGTCCGATAAGTTTGCATGCCTATCTCGGTTGGTATGACGGCCTCACTGCCAAACATTAGGCTGAACGGGGTTTCTCTGTTGCTTTGCTTGAGGGATGTTCGACGTGCCCATAGGACATTGGGTAGTTCATCAACCCATTAGTCCATGTCTCTTCCAAGCCTTGCCTTTATTCCTTCCATCAAAATCTTGTTTGCCCTTTTCTACATGGCCATTAGCTTGCGAGTGAGCAACGGCTATGTTCATTTGTTGGATGTTCAATCTTGCGCACCAACTCTTGGACAGATCATTCACGAACTATGTTTTGTTATCTGTGACAATGATTCTAGAAAGACTAAACTTGCAAACAATATTATCCCACATTAACCTTTTTACCTGCTTACAGGTAATCATGGCCAACGGTTTTGCTTCGATCCACTTAGTAAAATAGTCAATAGCCATAATTACAAATTTGACTCTTTTGAATGCCTGTGGAAGGGGTCCAAGAATGTCTATACCCCATTGATAAAATGGTCACGGAGCCATAATGTATGTCATCAAGGTTTTTAGCAACTTGGGCATCGAAGCATGGATTTTACATGAGTCACACTATTAGATCTCCTCCTTTGCGTCTTGGTGCATGGTGGGCAGTAGTACCCTTGCCTTATCACTTTTTCCACCACTGATCGTGGTCCAGAATGCATTCCACAGGCCCCCATACGTATCACCTGGATTACATAATTTTCTTGTAATGGACCGATGCACCTCATCATAGGCACCAGATATGATTTTTTTGAAAAGCACCCCGAACTTTATCACGTACTGATGGATCTTCACCCTCAAACATCATGCGTCATTCTTATTCTTTGGCCACAAACCTTCTTCCAAGCACTTGATGACTGGGGTCATCCAATTATCCCCCTCTTCTTTCATAATTACATTGATTTCTTTCGCATCGGTGGACCTTTCATCCAACACTTCAACTAAAACCTCCTTAGTTAAATGATTGAAAGAGATGGAAATTTTTCATCAACCTATTTTACTATTATCAAAATTATACGGGGAAATTTTTCGCTTTATTACATTACTTGCATTGTCAATATCTTATTAAGCAAGGTAACTTGCATAACTAAGGTAGACAAGCTCACGCAACCTATCTATGGCCATTTTGTCTTCATATATGTCAAGAAAACATCACCATATGTCAATTCAATATCATCATATCCTTGTTACAAAGTACATTATTCCTATAATGTACCATTCGCAACGTTATATCAAAACAGGCTTTAAACCGTTATCATATACCTCTAAACCCTAATTCCATGAAGGGTTAATATCTAAAGTGAATGTACAATCTACTAAAGCATATATACAAGTAATATAACATTTCATTTGAAATATAAACTCCGTTCAAGTCAAGTACAAGTTTTCAAAGCACAATGTACAAGTCATTAAGCATGACATCTAAAATAGCCGTTTTACCTCCAATTTCTTCACCATCACATGTGTACAAGCTACTACACTCAATATACAATGTGTAAACCTTAATTATTCTATTCATAAGATTTCATACACATTTTTACACTCAAAACTCTAATTCAAAACTTAGAAACCCTAACCCGAGCTAAATAGTAACCCGAGACCCGTTTCTTTATTTTTTGTCCATTCTAAACCTAAACAACACTCAAATAAGTTGTGATAACTTTATTTACAATATTACTAATCATATACAAACATCATTTCGTCATTTCATTTCAATTATACACAAAATGAATCCGAGAAACCCTAAATGAACCCTAAATGGATCATATGACCCGTTTACTCGTTTTTGCCCATTTTAAACCCGAACCACCTATCAATTCTTGTTATTAATCCTTAATACAATCCTTACAAACATTAATCCATCATTATTGATCAAAAGTACACGAATTACAAGCTTGAAAATCCTAAATAAGCCCTAAATGACCCGCGACCCATAATCTTGCAAAATGACCCAATTGTAGAACTTTCCATTGCAATCAAGCACCTCATGACTCACCCACATGCTCCATATAAGCTTACCCACCTGCTATAACAAAAACCTTATATGTTCTTGGTACAAAAATTGGCCACATGGTCTCTTTTTCTTCCTTGTTTAGACACAACATCACAAGAGCAAGACAACACCTCAAAGCTAGTTTATAGCTTATACAACTATTATCATAGCCTTTCCTCATCACCCTCTAGACTTCATACATGTCCTAATCTGGTCACAAGGTGTCCCTTGGCCTCTAAGGGTCGAATTACAATAAATAGATGCATAAACTCTTCATTTCAAACTCATCCCCCACTTCCTCCTCTATAACCCATCATAGCAGCAATCCTTTGATCAATATGAATTCTAAGAGATCTTAATAAGTCCCAATAATAGAAGTGAAGCAAAAGAAACCAAGAATAGAAGCCCGGGAGTCGTTATTCTAGGCGTACGAAGCTAAAAGTCCTGATTTTGACCCGTTTCCAAGCTATAGCCACGGCAGCAAGATGGGGCAATCCCCAACAACTCATCAAAGCTAGATCATGAGACCTTACCAACACTTCATCTTCTAGCTTATACACATCATACCCTAGCTCTAATATGTTTCAAGATCAGATTATAAGCTTTGCTTGCTCACCACTCTTGAAAATGGGTATAAATAGGGGCTTTGTGTGTTCATTCAAACTCGCCACCCCCCATCTTCTTACTATAACCCTTAAGGTAGCAATCCTTTGCTCCCATATGATCCTAGGATCATAAAGACGTTCAAGAAGCAAAGCCTTGAAGAAAACAAAGCCCGAGAGTCGTTACTCTAGCCGTACAAAGCCGAAAGCCTCGATTTCAACCCATTCCTAAGCCATAAGCTCAAACCAGGTACCTCTAAACTATATAAGTCTGCTCATGTATACAATAATGTTCATAATGAACATGCAAAATCATAATATTAAAGCTTTGAACTCAAAAAACCTAGAGCGTTATGCCTTTTTTGATTCAAAACCATACACCGAAACCCTAAATTTCATGTTTTACTTAAACTGATGGGTTAAACTTGTAAACTTTTGTTTATAATCTAAATCCCATCCATGCTTGACTAGTGATTAAAATAACCACCTTATTGATTAATGAAGGAATTTGAAATAGAACCCACGAGCGTTTACCGTTTTTGAAACCCTAATTTGACCCGTTTTACTTCCTAGCTTAACGAATCGTTAATTTAAACTTGCGTTGTGTTAAAACTTCATATTTTAGTTTATTTATAATTTATAAATGTCTATTGAAATGTTAAACTAAGCTTGCATGGCAATTTGGACATGTTTTGTAATTATAATCCATGCAAGGGGTATATATCGTAAAACTTCGGAAACTTATAACTAAAAGGACTATAAATGTCATTTTACCAAAGTTATAACTACAAGGGGTCTTTGTCACTATTCAAAGTCCCAAGGTTTACTTGCATATTCTTTCGAAATTGAGAGAACCAAAGTCTAAAAGTGCAAAACTCCAAAGTGACTATTTTGGCAACTTTCAAACCCAAGAAAAGGGTCTAAAATGTAACATTTTGAAAAAGTATAAAATCATGCTCAAAACATTATCCAACATAACTTTAATTAACGCTTCTCGTGCTTAACATTTCTAGATATTGAATAAAACGCTTAAAACCGATCATCCGGAAGCTATATTGTACCACAATACTAGGGAGCTTCATATTAAGAGGTTTCATCTTGGTATTACTTCTAAACTGTAGTATTAGGTTTACATTTAAAGTGCCCTAGCTCCTCAAACGTTTACTGAATGACTTCTGAATTATGATGGCCCGAACAGTGATACAATAATTCCAAACTCTTCAATCAAACTCATAACTCTTAAAACTAAAGTTCTAGAGTACAATCTTCCTAAGACTCAACATATTTACTCAGGTTGCGTGACGTGGTTGTTTACTATCATTTTGCTATATCAACATTCCCTGTTAAGATTGTGATAAGGTCGTCAGCTTTCATTTCAGAATATTTATTACATCTACCTATCAGGTGAAGTTCATAACCTCGCCTTTACTTATTTACATGTTTTATAAACCCGCGAGGGGGATACATGCTTGTTACAAACTCTTTTACATACTCGTTTATCTTATAACAATGTGATTACTTTTCAAAGACTTATACATGCTTAAACCAGGAATACAAGTGTTTTTACATGTTATATGCTAATCTGATATACTATTACGACTAATGTCTAAGTTACTTTATGCTAAAAGTCCCTCATTATCATGGACCATTAATCACTTACGGGTGAACGCAAATATTGTGGATAGATCTATCGGGATTGACGAATTCCTTTTATGTAGTCCGGATAGGTAACCAAACACCACTATAAATTAATTCATAGGTATATGGCAATTACCTACACCGAGGGCCATTATCTATATATATATATCACATCATTTTGGGTATATATATACACTAGTCAGTTTGTGTGCCATGAGCTTAGACCAGACTATACTATACCAGACAAGACCAGACAGACCAAACAAGACAATAACGCAGTAATACACAGTTACTATAATAATTGTATTCGTTGCAATTATTACAAATAACGGTAAATAAATAACATACCTAAAGATCATAACAATAACATTTTCATAATAATTGTGTTTGTACAATTATTACACTATAACTTGTATTCAAACTGTTTATATAAACCTATGAAATTTCACTCAACCTTGTGTTGGACTTTTTAAGCCATGTTTATCTCAGGTTATTGAGCATATACGGCACGGAGTAGCATGGACTCGAAGATGGCTAAACTTGTTATCATTCACATTATATGTAACTAGATTTTGGGACCTGCCTTTGTAAAACTCTGATTTGAAATGAATGATAACGTATCTTTTGAACAAACGTCTCTTTTGGTTCATTTTCTATGATTATGATTGTTGTTTCCATGAAGTAATACCCCAGATTAGCTTCCGCTGCTATATTGTAAAAATGGGGGTGTTATAGATTAATATCTCTTTGGGTAGTATCTCCCAATATCTCTTTAATATCTATTTGGGTAGTATCTCCCAATATCTCTTTAATATCTCTTTGGGTAATATCTCCCAATATCTCTTTAATATCTCTTATGTGATTCATGAGTTTAGGGTAATAATACTGTTCTCCATGATAATACTGTTCTCCATGATAATACTGTTCTCCATGATAATACTGTTCTCCATGATAATAATGTTCTCCATGATAATTATCCCTGCAATACCAGTATTTACACTATAACTTGTATTCAACTATTACATTTCAAACCTATGAATTTCACTCAACCTTTGTGTTGACTTTTTAGCATGTTTATCTCAGGTAATTGAGCAAGTTGCGGTACGGAGTGGCATGGACTCGAAGATGGCTGAACTGTTATCATTCAAACATAATGTTTTAGATTTTGGGACCTGCATTTTGTAAAAACTCTGATTATAATGAATGATAACTAAAATTTTCCAACAACGTCTCTTTTAAAGTTGTTTTCTATGATTATGATTGTTGTATCCATGAAGTAATACCCCAGATTAGCTTCCGCTGCTATATGTAAAAATGGGGGTGTTACAGATTGGTATCAGCGCCATGGTTATAAAGAACAAGGTCAAAACCTTAACTATAACCACATTTCTTTTCTAGCCATCAAAGTCCTCCGTGCCACTACATTCCGAATCAGTATGTAAAGATACGTAACTATTATACTATATTGTATCATAAATAACTTATGTTATTTACAACTGGGTTGTTAATAGAATGATGTCTTCTCCCAACCACTCTACTTCCGATCTTGAGGATGCTTTTTCCTCTATGAATATTCTTAACTATACTTCGGTCTCATCAGATTATTTCCCAGCTTCATCAGGAAGCAGTTCTTTTAACTCTTCGGAAAACTCTACAGATAATATAATCCCACCAGTATTCTCATCTTTCTACAATAATCCTTGTTTGAAGGACGTACAAGCATTTTATGCTAAGGAATTACCTATTTCATCACCAGATCCTATTACTCCACCAGCTATTTTGACTCCATCTCCGGTATTACCACCATCACTACTATTTGATCCTCGATATTTCTTTATTCCTGAAGAGCTATTACTACCTAAGAAACGAATCAGTTCCTCATCTTCTTCCTCAACTACGTTATCTAATTCATCTCGGAATCAAACTTGTAATTTGGTATCACCATCCTTCTCAGTTTATACTTCTACCCCACCTCAGGTATTTGAAATAGGAAAATGTTCAGATAAGATGTATCTAAAACATCATGAGAAACAAGTCGAAGATATCTTGAATTACTTAGATGAACTCTCTTTTCATTGCATTGAGAAAATGGAAGAAGGACGTATTAATAGAATGATCATACGAAGAGATGGTAACAAACTAAAGACCGAACTTGAGAGAATCTGTACTCAGATTATCAAACTTCAAAAGAAGCAGTTAGGGCAAAAGGATAAGATTGCCTTTGCTTACTACAGAATTTCCGATCTTGAACAAATCATTGAGAAAATCCAAGCTCGTCACCAAACAGATCAGGAGGATCTTTAGGATGTCATCTACCGGCTCAGAATCAACAAACTCTTAGAATAGTTATAGCTTTATCCTAGCCATAGGATGTGTGGTATAAATAAAAACGCTTGTCAAATCTTGACTATGTACAGTAAAAAGGCAAGTTATTTATAAAGGCAATCCCATTTCGTATCTTATTGTTTCTAACTTATCGCTCTTTCATCATCATTTCCACCAATTGCATCATTATCTCCATCTTCATGAATCATACCATAACCCCTAAGTGCTTAAAATTCAAAAATAAGCATTTCTCTTTAAGCATTTTAAGCATCACATTCTCTTTTATAACTTAAGATATCATTCTTATTACGTGTTATCTTTTGTTGATAGAATGCCTCCCAAAAGGACGTCAACATCTAAAACACCAACCATAACTTTAGCTGCCATCTGGCAACTAATTAATAATGGCATTTCCTCAGCTCTGAAAGCACAACCTGCATCAATGGCAAATACTAACAATACTAACAAAAACACCGGGACAAGCGGAACTCCAGTAGCAAGAAAAGGAATCAACGATCACAAAAGAAAGTTTGAAGATAGAGGAAACACCAACAACAACAACTATCCCAAACACAACAACAATAACCACTCCAACAATCGCAATAACAACAACTACCAAGACAACAACAACAAAAACAACCATAACAATGATTACCACCGACAGCAGAATAGAAGACAAGAAACCTTTAGAACTTATACTGCCACCAATGGATATGGATATATTGGAAACCTTCCCTTGTGTAAAAGATGTAGACTACATCACACGGGACCTTGCAGTGTCAAGTGTCAGGTTTGCAACAAGATAGGTCACCAGACCAAGTACTACAAAAACAACAGGGCCACAGGAAAGCATACTTAGAGATAAGCTTGCTTTTGTTCACTTTAGGATTTCTACCCTAGAAACAACTCTCGAGGATATACAAGTCTCATCAGAATCTTCTCCAATCTGAAAACCCCAATCATCAAGCTACAATCCTTGTCGTTTGTTACTTTTATCCTACTACAAGATACTTAGCATAAGTATCAACTCTTTTAGAGTTTCATGTGTAAAGCTATCCATGAAATAATAAAGTGATGATTCCATTACATCTTGTTATCTGATGATATCAAAATTCGGCATTGTTTTTCAATTCTATTATGTTCAACTCTAAATACTCTCCTCATACCTTTATTATCATCCTCGATTATATGGGCGTTAGTACAATCAACATCTGAATATTTTCTAACAACTCATTTTCTACGCATTACCATATCATGTTTTTATGCTTAGGTAAGACGATTTATGATCAACTTATTGAAATGAATTAGGTCACTTCTTCATTTGAATAGGATGCTTCTTCATTTGAATAAGGAAATTATAAATCTCTAAACTAAGAATTTATAAATTCACAGTTACAAGGACTTGAACGCTTATTTTTGTAAGTGACAAATTATAAATAAGTAGGCTTAAGTATATAACATCGTACATAGACAATTTCTTTTCAATCGTTTGTACAAAAAATTCCTTAATCAATTATCATAATTACCATTTAATATCTGTCATATTCCAAAGATGTATCTCACACATGACTAGCAACTCTCTACAAATTCAATAATCAGTTCTGAAACATCACTACATTCCATGATCTCCGTATTCAAAATTACATCTTTATATTCTACCCCCCCCCGCAACGTAATAACAAGGAAACATACAAGAACCTATACAATGTCAAATGATTTCAATACCACTAGGTATGAAAATTTTGACAAAGACTTGTGATAGCATTCTTATTTAATGTTAACTTTTAAAGGTTAATGAATAACGATTCTTTGCGATCAAAGTAGCGTAGCGCGCAGATAACAATGGTAAGGCCCATAACCTACAGGTTCAGTAAATCGAAGTATTTCATCCACCCAGGTTCTATCAGGATCTGGAGAAATTCTATTGGCTGTCATCAAAGGTATGGTCTTGAAAATAAGTAGACGTGTGAATGGGAGGTAATTATAATTATGTTCGCAACCTAAGTTATAAAGTGCATCACACATGTGGACGTGTGACCTTGATCTAGCCTAACATAAAAATCAAATTCATGCCTATTCCCAAACAATACCACTATAACTTTCAATTAAATCTCAGGACGAGATTTCCGTAAAGGCGAGACTATAAACAAACCCAAGAATTTTACATCAAATGCAAAACCTATTTTTCTATATCACAATTGTACGTGAAATTTTTCGCTTTATGCACATTAGGTTGGTATTGTCAATATCTCAGTATACAAATAACTTGCAAACTTAAAGTTGACGAGCTCACGCTACCTATCTATGGCCATCCTTCCATCATAATGTCAAGAAAAATTCCACAATAGTCTATTTAACATCATCAGACATTATTTACAAAGTCAGTACTCATAATGTACATTCCAACGTTATATCAAAACGGGCTTTAAACAGTTATCGTATGCCTCTAAACCCTAATTCTATGAAAGATTAATCTAAAGTTAATGCACAAGCTACTAAAGCATATGTATAAACAATTAGAACATCTCATATTGTAAGATAAAATCTCTCTCCAAGCAGTCAAGTGTACAAGTCTTTAAAAGCTCAATGTACAAGTCATTAAGCATGATCTCCAAATTAGCAGTTTTACCTCCGTTTTCATTCTAATTTCTTCACCACCACTTGTGTACAAGCTACTACACGCAATGATAATATTTACCCTAAATGTTATTCTAATTCATAAGCTTTCATACACATTTTTACACTCAAAACCCTAATTCAAAACTCAGAAACCCTAACCCGAGCTAAATACTACACTATGACCTGTTTCTTCGTTTTTATCCATTTTAAACCTTAACCAACACTCAAATAAGTTGTAATAACCTATTTTACAACTATTTCAATCCTATTTCATCATTATTTCATCATCTCATATCATTTATACAAAAATTGAATCCGAGAAACCCTAAACGTACCTAAATGTCCATTTTGATTGACCCGTCTTTATCTATATAACAATTAATCATGATACCTTTCGTTAAACCGTTTACTCTCCATATCTAATCAATTGTAATCTCGATCAATCCAAACAAGTCTGTCATTGTAATCACTCATACATTATACGTATACAAATCCATCATCTATCATTTTCCTAGCAATGATACAGACATTAAAGCCTAGAAAAACCCTAATGAAACCTACAACACTGCCCTAAAATGACCCGCGACCTTTATGCATATCATCATTTTCAAACACTCCATTTTAACCAAACCAATTACCAAAATCGTGATTATAATCCTTAATATATGTCATTGATTAGTAACTAAACATTCTTTTCTAACCAAGACACAAGATATGAATTATAAGCTTTGAAAACACTAAGAAACCCTAAAGACGTTCCCATTTGGACCCGTACACCTTTGCGCATTTTTCCACACTCATTTTATCAGCTAAATTGTGATCAAGTACCAACAATGACTACACCTCCTACATACCTAAGCAGATTACAAGATCTTTCTTTCCATTTATGGTCAAAAATCAAACCACATGCCCCTTCTTTACACCATAGCAGCCGCGACAAGCACATGGGCATTCCAACACCTTCTAGTTAGTTTTCTAGCTATCATACTCATACAACATAAGCCTCCCCAACCTCTGCTCTACTATTCCCAAGTGTCCAAGAGCCCACATAACTCAAACCTTTTCATTCAGTTTCATCCTCCCACTAATCATCTTCTATAACCCAAGTGAGCAACTATTCTCTACTCCATTTGGATCCTAGGATCATCTGAAGAAGATCATTCAAGTATATCTTTGTAGATTTTTTGTAGCCCCGTGAACAAGATAAACAGAGGTTACGAGTGGAACTACTACCCGAAAACGACCCAACTTTCCACCCAGTTTTGGCTCCGTGAAAGCACTAACCCTATGTTCTGGAGTTCTACTATCTTTACTCTCTGCTTCTACACGCTTATGATTTTCCTTATGAGCCCTAAATCTACACACTTCGTTTCGAAAGTGTCATAACTCAATTCATGCTCATTTTCCATTTTGATCCAAAATCCGTAGACACCTCGAAACCCCAATTTCGTGTTTTTCTTAAAACTAATGTTCATAATGTTTAATTTGTTATAAACTATTCCTAGCAATGCTTAACTAATGTAAAAATAACTCTCACTTATACAATTAATTAGGGAATTTGAACTAAAACCCGCGCCTATTACTTGTTTTAAAAACCACCCTTATTTTTTTTTGTTTGACGCTCTTTATGCTTCACTTAACGAATCTTTATTGTAAACTCTGTGTTTGCGTTAAATCTCATGTTTTATGTTTATTATAACATATAAATGTCTAATAAAATGTTAAAATAATCTTGGCTGGGCAATTTGGACATGTTGTGTAATTTATCCATGCAAGGGGTATATTTCGTAACGTTTCGAAAACTTTATAACTAAAAAGGGCTGAAAATAATCATTTATCATAGTTTTTTTTTTTTATAACTAGAAGGCCTATTATGTCACTTTCCAAAGTAAAGGTTTACTTTGTATATCTTTTAAACTTGAAGGACCAAACCGTAAAAATGCAAACCCCAAGTAATCAATTTTGCCACTTTCAGGCTCAGGGGTCTAAAATTAACTATTTTGAAAAAGTATAAAAACATATTTAAAACCTTACAAGACATAACTTTAATTAACGCTTCTTCGGCTTAACATCTCCAGAATATTTGCATCAAAAGCTTTAAAACCGATTATATCGTAACAACAATACTAGGAGCTCATATAAGGGGTTTTCATCCTTGGTATTAAACGTTTCCTGACTGATTGTTGGGTTTTTCGATTTTAAAGTGCACCTACTCCATCAAACTTTTCACTGATATGACATGTCGTGAGAATTATGATGGCCCCGAACGTGATTAACAATAATTCTAAACCTTGCCAACAAACTCATAACATTATTAGACCTCCTCTGAACCAAAGTTCTAGAGTACAAATGCTTCCTAAGACTTGACATATTTACTCAGGTTAGCGTGACGTGCTGGTTTGCTTATCATATTTGCTATATCCAACCAGTTCTCCCCGTTAAAGATTGTGATAAGGGTCGGCATGTCTTCTCATTCTAAAATAATCTCATTGCATCTACCTATCAGGTGAATTATAACCTCGCATTTGACTTATTACATGTTTTATAAACCCCAAGGGGATACTCTTGCTTGTTACAAACTCTTTTACTCATACTCGTTTATCTTATAAAAATGAGATTACTTTTCAAAGACTTATACATGCTTAAACCAGGAATACAAGTGTTTTTACAAGTTATATGCTATCCTAATACACTATTATAGCTACTGTCTAAGTTACATTATGCCAAAAGTCCCTCTTTACTATCCATGGACGCATTAATCACTTTCGGGTGAACCGAATATTGTGGATAGTATCATCGGGATGACGAATCATCTTTTGTTAACCAGAATAGGTAACCAAACACACATATTGAATTCATAGGTATATGGTAACTTGTACCTTACACCCAGACCTTTAACTCTCTCTCTCTCCTCTCTCTCTATAATATAGATATCTATATAATATATATAATATATATATATATACCATCATTTCTTTTTTTTGGTATATATATACACTAGTCATATTTGGTGCACACGAGCGTAGACCAGACAAGGAACAAGAACCAAATTACCCCAAACAGCACCAAACAAGTGATAACGCCAATAATTACGTTGTACTATGATAATGTATTCGTGCAATTATTACAAAATAACGGGTATATAATAACGGACCTAAAATCATAACAAGATCCATTTCATAATAATTGTGTTTGTACAATTATTACACTATGAATTGTATTCCAAACTGGTTAGCAAACCGATGAATTCACTCAACGTTGTGTTGACATTTAGCATGTTTATCTCAGGAAATTGAGCAACTTATGGCACGGAGTGGCATGGACATGAAGATGGCTAAAACTTGTTATCATTCACATTGTATGTAACTAAATTTTGGGACCTGCCTTTATAAAACTCTAATTTGAAATGAATGATAACGTATCTTTTGAACAAACGTCTCTTTTAGGTCGTTTTCTATGATTATGATTGTTGTTTCTATGAAGTAATACCCCAGATTAGCTTCCGCTGCTATATTGTAAAAATGGGGGTGTTACATAACTCCCCTTTTAAAAGATAATTCGTTATTTTTAAAAACCTTTTTTCATTTATTCCGAGATGACTTTTTGAAAGATCATTTTTGAAAGTATTGACTATTTCTCCCCCTCAAATAATGTCCCGTTTTCTATAAAGAGTTGTAGACATTGTTTGAGTGATAGAAAATTATTTATAATCTTTTTAGATGAGAAACTGATATGTTTAATTATTTCTCTTAAAACAACACCAATAAAAAAAGATTTCTCTCATTTTCACATAAAAAAATCACTTGACACGTACACTTATTGATTACATAGCATAGTCTAAAAAAAAAAATTGCAACAGTAAACCACAGAGCCTAATAAATGTATATGAATTAATCTCCATTATCTGAGAAAATTTAATTTCCCGTTATGAGGTCAAGTTTCCTTTTTATCAAAATACTTGCCTTTAAATTGAAGACCGAGTTGCTATCTGAAATAATAGCAAGCCATTTGACATGGTTTGAAAACTATTTAAACTTCTGCTCGAACCTTCTTTACAGGAGCTTCGTATCACTCTATTAAACTGTCACATTTCTAAGGCCGTTATAATGTTAGCGATTTTCAGAAGACATGGCAAAACACAACCAGATTTTTATAGTTTTCTGAATTTCATTAATTTGATTTTCTTTAGATTTTATTATTTTTAATATGTTCTTGTGAAAAGTTTATAGTAAACACAGAAACAATCTAGTTTTGGGTCTTGTTTTTATTTTCTTTATTCTTATGATGCAGAGACTATGTGAAAGAGATTTACACCATTACCTGCTTCTTTGTCTACTATTTTTGCAAAGTCTCAGGAACAGACTTCTTATACCAAGCTTGTTTGAAGAGAAGTTCAAGTCGTTCGTCGTGCTATAGTCCTTTAGTGAAAATGGTCTCCAACTGATGATACTGTTTTGACAAAAACATTTCACCACCCCGTTCTCTCACTTGCGTCCTTGATACAGTAGGTCTGATGTCGATATGCTTGATCAGGAGTGTTTGTCCGTTTTGCAGACATAAATTAATTGCACTTTTACTATTGCAGTACAGAGGTATCTTGTTGAACACAAGGCCATAGTTAGTCAATTGTGATCACATCTAAAGTATTTGAGCAACATACTGACAAGGCAATGTATAGCAGCTTAATGACTGGCAGTACGGCGGTGCTTTTCTGTTTCTTTACGACCAGCTCACCAATCTATCACCTTAATTAGCCCCCTGGCATACTTCCAGACGTACTTTTTCTAGTATCTTGGCAACTCGCATGGTCAGCTTCTATAAAAGCTGTTAGAGCAATGCAAGAATCCTTCGAATACCTAGACCCATATTAATGGTTCTCTTAGGTATCGAAAGATTCGCTTAACCGCATATAAGTGCTTTTCAGTAGGCTTTTGCTGTTACCGGGCACACATCACACAACAAGACAAGGCTTTCTGGTCTACTGGATGTGCGTGATGCATAAGCCGGTGCCAATTCATCCATGATAACGCGTAGGATCAATGACTTTCCCTAATGGATCTTCATCTAGTTTGGATTTCTCCACCATTGGAGTATCCAATGATTCATAGGTTTCCATACCATATTTTTTAAGAGATTCTAGAGCATATTTGGATTGATTTAAAAAGATGCCTCTGGGACTCTGAGAAATCTGTAATCCTAAGAAAAATAATAGTTTCCCATCATTGACATCTTGAATTTTGAACACATGATTTTAGAAAATGATTTACAAAGATCAGGTTTAGTAGAGGCAAAAATAATATCATCGACATAAATTTGTACCCATAAGATCTCCTTAGCCTCCTCTTCGACCACAATGTTGGTGCGACGGTCTTCCTTTAGTGAACTTATGGGAGAGTAGAAATGATAAGAGTAAACCATACCAAGTCCGTGGCGCTTGTTTTAAACCGTAAATGGCTTTCTTAAGCTTGTACACATGGTTGGGATTCTCTGGATCTACAAACCCGTCCGGTTGACTAATGTAGACCTCTACACGCACTATTCTATTCAAAAATGCGGTCTTCACATCTATTTAGAAGACGACCATGTTTATATGATCAGTGAATGCAATAAAGATACGACCATGTTTATATGCCTTCTTCCTGACGATATCCTTTCGCTACCAAACGAGCCTTATTTTTCAACACACCTCCCTGTTCATCTAATTTCACCTTGTATATCCACTTCAAGGTAGTAATCATAACACGTCCAGCGAGGTATACCAGCTCCTAAACTTCAAGATGTTCAAACTCTTTGAGTTCTTCTTGCATGGCTTCAATCCAACAGGATTCTATCAATGCTTCTTTATAACTCTTGGGTTCAGCGAAATAAAGGAAAGCATCAAAATAACATAATAGAGCCTCATCTTGTAGTTGATGTCGAGTGGAAACCGGTCTAGAAGGATCGCCAATAACATTGTCAATCGGGTGATCTTTGGTCCATTTGTTGATGTGTTTGGGTGGTTAATTGATTGAGTGCACATTGTTTAGAATAACAACCTGAGTAGAGGATTCTTCAGAAGTAGGTTCTGGAATTAGAAAGTCAACATTGGGATTATTATCCATGTGTGCAATTTCAATATCATGGTCAGCTTCTTCAACACTAAGAGGAATAACTAGAGATGGTGTTTTTAGAGTTGTGTAAAGTACTTGTAGATAGTACATCTTGATTAATTGTAGTAGATGAAGGTGTACCAGTTGAAATAATAGGTTCTGGAGCATTAACTACAGGAACTTGAAGATCAACACTTGGTGGAGGATTCAGGTACTCATCAAACATAGGTTGAAACAGAATTTCCTAGTCGTTCTTTGTTGGTGGAACATACAAAGTTGAAGAAGGAATGTTTGAGTACTGAACTGATTGTTCCAGGAGTTAAAGTTTAGGAGCCTTGGGTTCCCGAACGAATCTTGTTCAGATGAAGGCCATTGCTGACAACTCAATCAAATCAACATGGACAGCAGGTTCATAACTACTTTGGGTTTTCTCCTTTGTCTGTAGATAGACACACTATGTTTTTCTTGTAGGAAAGCGTAACCAACAAAAATTCCTAAATTAGCTTTTGGTTTTAACTTTACCACGTCTTCAACCTTCATTAATGGGATAAACCACGACACACACTGACGAGCAACCAAAGACAGAGAAGATACGATAAAGTCAGGTTTCGATCATGAAGAATTCATACTGTTTGTTGTGACTTTTTTTTGATTTAATGATCGAGGTTTTGTGTAAGCAAGCTGTCGCGACTGGCCTTCCGACCACAAAGAACATAACAAGCCTTTGAATAGATCTACATGGTTCGTCAGCTTCCACTAAAGTATGGTTTCGTCTTTCGACAATGCCATTCTGTTGTGGAGTGCGAGCCATGGATGTTTGATGTGAGATTTTGACTTCTTCATAGTAAGCTTTCAGAGTTTGATTAAAAAATTCAGTGCCATTATCAGTCCGGATGTTACGAGCGGTTCCATTCAGACGAACTTGAATCATCTTGAGAAATTTAATCATGAACACTGAAACTTCATCCTTTGATCGTAGAAATTTCACCCATGTAAACCAAGAATAGTCATCAATGATAACCAGTATGATTCCTCATTGGTCTGCAAAGATCCATATGCACCAGATAGAGTTTTTCTTGAATGGAATCTTCAGCTTTGGGTTTAAGGGAATGTTTCTTGCTTTTACCAAGAGCACAGGCAGAGTACAAGTGATCCTTCTAATACTTTAGTTTTGGAAGACCTCAAACAAGACCTTGTTTGGCAAGAGAAGTGATATAATCAAAGTTTAAATAAGATAATCTACGATGCCACAACCAAGACTTGGTCTTTGAGGCCTTAGACAAGAGACATGTAGGAGAGGAGAGCAACAAATTATCCATAGATAAAGTATATAATTGTAAAACCAATCCCTAGATCCATTGAGTAATATAACAACCATCTAAGTCACACGAATAAAACAGTGATTAAAAAGCAACTACGAGATCGGAATCACAAAAATTGACCCACGAGAATACGTTGTAACCTAACCCTCCACATAATAAACTCGAGAGATTCGTAACATTTTCCCATTTTGATAGTCCTTCATAACCCATTATCGTAGGCAATTTGATCATATCTCAAATATGACGTACCATAAAAATTTACTGACTAAGTTTGATGAGTTAAGAGTGGATCTTCCCGGTCATGATGCATTGAACAACCCAGAGTTAAATACAGAGAACAAATTGACAACCTACACATTGTAAAAGAAGAAGAATTGCACATCAGAAAAGTAGATTCCCCAAATTGTGTGGGTTTCCTTAAGTCAGAAGTTTTAGATTCTACTATCTTAACTTTGCTACTGGAACCTATGGATCTTGTTGCTTTTGGTCTCCTACTATAAACTAAGATACCTTGAGTTGGTGTAACTACTATTTTGGTAGAGGTTTCTTTAGTAGGCACTACTTTAGTAGAGGTAATCCTAGTTAAAGGGCGCCTATTTCCAACTATAGTGAAGGTCCTACCTGTAGGTTTCCAACTATATCCAATTTCATTAAACACCTTGCCCATAGGTTTCCATACATTTCTCATGTAACACCCTGAAATCTGGGTCGCAGCGGAATGTTGAATATCCGAGGGTGTTACATTTATGGATCAATAGCACAAGATATGAGAACGACCACTAAACGTGTCGTTTGAAAAAGAGACTTGGTTTAACAAAATACTTGAGTTGTTACATAAGCTCTTGGGTTCAAATTGTTGTCAAGTCAATTAGAGCAATTCAATAGATTCCGGTTTATACACCAGATTGTCCCTAAATATACACAAAGTCTCCCCAATCAAATGTTCAGACTTCTCTCAATCTTATTGAACTTCTAAATTATCACACCAGGGGCAAAAACCCCGTCGGTCTCATTATTGACCTGATAAACATGCTTTACGCACGTCAATACAAACTGATAGTTGGTGTGCGAATTCATGTAGGTTTATGTAAATCAATCTGTATGGACCTGCTAGAATTTCTCCCATGATGATTGTTCAACACATGCTAACATCATAAACAAGTTACAAATCTACGTTTTCCTAAAGCGCAAAGACACTGAAGCCTCGACATATCACGCAATGCCAAATATATTTACCAACAAGTGTACGTGAATGATGTGCTAAGACCCGCAACATCTCCAAAATCGACATGGTATTGTTCTTCCCGGTGCACTAAAGTCTAGTTTACCCCAAACGGAGGTTTCAATCCCTAACATACATCTAGTTCATAACAATCGTAGCCACATACACATGTAATTCTCCCAAATCACGATCTAGTGACAATTAACCCTGTTCATAGATCAATCGGACAGCAATGGGTTATGGCTAACTTAGCAAACACATAAATCAGGTATAACATGTACACATGCGTCTAATTTGAGTAAAAACCAAAGCATTTCTCACCCCAAGGATTTAAACATAGTTAAATAACAATAAAACACGGGGCCTAAGTTAGAAAAAGAGATGAACTCACCCTTAAAGTAAAATAAGGACCTCTGCGAAAATGTAAATAATATTCAAAGTAGGGAAATGGATCACCAAAAACACCAGTACAAATACCTAAGTAAATACAGTCAGTCCTTCAAGTCTACAAGTTAGGCTAACGACTTATGCACTAACCATAATAAAATTAGCTAATGTTTATATAGAATAACAACTACTGTTATTCACTTTGTGTGGTGGTGTAACAACTTTATATATTCGTTTTCCGCGTTTGCTCTTGGGAAGGGTACAGACTATATACTTTTAAGTGACAAAGGTGTTTAATTCTATTAATCATAAAAATCACGTATTATATCATTTTGTGTCGACTTTAGTTATTTTAAGTATCTGCTTATTAGTATCACGAACTTAGTATCTGAGACGCCAACCAGTTTATTTAAATCCCTTATTATAAAAATACCCTTGAGGTTTTCATTATTGGCAAAAACAGTCCTTATAGTTTAAAATAGAATATTTACCTGTTTAACACCCCTCAAGTCTCCATATTGATACGTTTAGTTCCCTCAATTTTACCAAAAATACAATTTTAGGTTCACTGTATGAGTTTCAAACAGTCCCTTAAGTTCAGGAATGTCAAAAACAGTATTATTCAATACCCTAAGCATATTAAACAAATGCTAGCAGTACCAACTCGCTAGCATACACTAACTCTGCGTAGCAGTACCTAACAAATTCTCTAGCATACTAACTTCTTAAGCCTGGCAGTATTAACTTCTAATTTAGCTCGTATCATACAACCCATTAGTGAGTTACAAATTCGTTAGAGTTTGTTTGAGCTCGTGTTGGACACAAGAAAGTTCAGGATTGTCAAAAACAGTATTATTAATACACTAGCAGGTAATAACAAATATGTAGCAGTACTAACATCTGCTACGGCAGTAAGCTAACTTCTAGCTAGCAGTACCTAACGTACTCCTGCTAGCAGTACTAACACTTCACTAAACGTCCAGAGACAGTATTAACTTCTAACATCTTTAGCTCGTATCGCGTACAATCACCACACAGTGTGAGTTACAATTCGTTAGAGTTGTTTGAGATTCGTGCTGGACATAAGAACGCGCGCTATGGTCTTGCTAACGTCTATGTTCGACAAGCCCAACAACCCAAAGTTCGCCCATACTACTATGAGTGACACATCCTTTATTAGGTGAGCAAGACGAGTTGTTTAAGTATAGTATGAATAAATTGTCGTGGATATATGACTAAGTGTGTTTCCCACTTCCAAACAAGTTATCAAACCCCGTTAATATTTTACGTGTGCATGTCATAATTAAAACATACTTCTGATAAAACACTAAGATCTTTGTTACGTGCCTTATGGCTTTTGGTTCACCACACAAGTCTATATATGTTGTATATTGTAAGACGTGGACATGGGTTGTGTCATGCTAGGCACGACCCATGTTTAGCTTGTTAACACACTAATAACGGTGCCTTATGACACATGAACAGCATACATGAACACTTGAATATAAACGTAGGCTAAGACACAGTACTTCGTCCTAGCTTCGTAAAACGGTCGTAGTGTCGTGTAGTTCGTGCGGAAACTCGACTTGTATACCCCAAGCCTTAGTTTAAACCGAATCTTTCTTGCTTTCAAACCCTTAAACGTATAACCTTAGCTTGATGATTACAGTCGTCATGTCGTGTTTGTGGATAGTGTCCTCGCGTTTGGTGACCCGAACAAATAGAGAAAAGTAAGAGTGTTTACATGTATGGGTGGGTGGGCAAGAGCTTAATATTGGTGAGTGTGTGGTATTTATTTGGCAAATACTGGTTTCATGTTTCTAGTTACACAAACAAACCCAACCCGATCCAAGCCTAGGGGGGTTTTGAAAGTTTCTAGTTAACTACACCTTTCTGTCTAAATTCACTCAAGTACACCGCTTAATTAAGGATATTTGTACAAGATTGAGCTAGATTGTGAAATCTTATGGATTTGTGTGTTGGATCATGTTTAACCGCGGCATAGGGCAAAGGAGAACCAAAATGGTTATTAACCATTATGTATTTGGCTAGTAGGGAACATTTAGGACAAGTATTAATTAAACCAAGGATGTACTAGTACTTGTAAGGATCATTAAGAGATTTTTAAGGATTTTCTAGGTGCTTTTGTGTGTATAACCGGCCCCTAGTGGGTTTTACACCCCAGACTTAATGTATTTAAAAATGTTGAGGTAATAATAGTGCGTATTGGTTTTGCTAAGATCTAGGAATGTCTAGGTGATTTCCCGGGTATGTCCAAATGTATTTTATTGAAACGTAGACCTATTACGGACAATAAAAATAAAAATACGCAAAGTACATAAGTTATCTTCTTCAATAAGTAATTTCTACTTGGTTGATGCAACCCTTAATTCATCTGACGACCGTTCTTACTCTCTCTCTACTATTATATTTATCTACGCAATTAAAACTCTAAAAACGTAATTAATGTAAAAGTAACGCGCGTATCAGACGAAAGTAAATAGTGACGATTTTAAATTCGTACAATGACATGAAAATGAGAAATGTTACATCTCATTTTATTTCGTTTAGATCTAGATTTAGCACGCACATTCACATCATTCACATAATCCGTCTAACACTACCATCATCATGATTTGGCATCTAAGCGTAAACATTTGTATACAGCACATCAAGATCATAAATAGATTCACCAAACTTAGCATTGATCTCACAACAAAAAAAAAGTTGCTTAACTGGCAAGTACCTAACAGGTTCAAAAACAAAATTTATCTTATTCAAACAAGATTTAACTTTCCTAGAGTGATCTTCTACTTTATTCTTCTGATTGCTACTTGGTGGTCGTGTGATCCTATTGTTCTTTATATTGCCTGAAGGCTTTGATCCGCATAGCACTAGTATAGTTTTACTCCTGTATAAGTTAACAAAGGCTTATCAAATCTTTTGGTTTTTAAGAGAATTATATCGCTTGCGCGTAATGTGCTTGAAGATGTAAGCAGGTTCACAAATTCAACAACTCTTTGTCCTTGTTCATCATGTGACTAAGCAAACGACAAGCTTCTCACTAGGTTTGGTAAAATTAGGGCCATGTCTGAGTGTCATAGACGAACAAGTCATGATCATGGTTGGAAAACATTAGTACTTCGGCAGACATTCTAATAAGCAGGTTCACTTAGTTCTATGTTCTAAGCGATCTGTATACAAAATGCGCGCGACACGAGAGTTCAGTATTTCTATAGCATACTCAATATTAACCCTCATTGGAGGCAGCCCTTATTCACGTTCTTTACTCTATGAGGGGAAATTGGCGTTCTATGTGCAAGCACACAAAAAACCATTGCCCTGGAGCAATAGTGGCTACTCAAGGTGATTTTGAAACAATCAAGCAGAATCAACAACATTTTTCCCATTAAAGTTTCTTAGTTTTACTTTTCAGTGCTAGGCAAAAGAAAAAACCTTTTCTTAAAGTTCATCAGCAGTTAAATCTGAATTTGTTAAACAGAGCTTTGCAAGTAAGTGAGCAACTGAAAAGAGTACACAATACGTGCTTTTGACATGGAAACACGTGAAGCAGTTTACATACTCTATATCAAATAAATAATAGGTGTCTTGTCTAATTGAGGTCAATTGGTCTTTTGTTAAAGTGAGTTCATATGCTCGTCGTGCTTTTCTTAAATTTTCATTTTTCAAAAAAGTAATCTCTTGTGCCACAGCTATTCTCCTGCTCAATGTTGTTGTCTCCAATCTCATCAATGCCGTTTCTTTACATCTATTCCACACTATCTTTCCACTCAAAGACATCTTGACTCTTATCTATCAACTTTCTTATGATCGTGTCCCTTTTCTTATGACTAAGCTTTCATTCATTTTATTTCCAAATAATAATAAATGATACGAGCATATTTTCGGAGTTTCACATCATGAAAATTGTCCTTTTGAAATATTCTTATTATCACTCTCATTTGAGTTGGCTAATTCTCCAAAGAATCAATGCCTTTTCAATGTTGATTCTACTTTTCAAAAGATTTTTCTCTAAACACCTTTTCCAATCCACACAATCTTTCTTTTTGAGAAACCATCTCAAGATATCTAGACACTAGTTGCAATTCATTCACACATGACTTTTGACACCTCGAAGCATCCACAGGATTCATAGCAATATGCACAAGTTGCTTGAGAACAGTGACTGGTCGATGTAGCTGGGTGTTGTGTGCAGTAGTCATTGCTAAGATGGGGATAGTTGTATTTGTAAAGCGTGTGTGTATCTACAGCTCACACTATCAACACCGCTTATCCATGGGCGGTTCTAAAAACAGTTGGAACGGGAGTATTCTTTCTCCGAAAAGAGTTTGATCAAACGAATTAAACGTGTCTTTTAATCTTTTAAAAATGGAATTTAGTTTCAGTTAAAAAACACGCTGTGGATGTTCTCAACTACCCACGCTCCTGTCAGTCAAAGACTATCAGAGTGGGGCGCATGTCTGTGTTAAGCGAACCGTAGGCTCTACTCTCTTTAGGCACAGTTGATATTTTAGCTTTTAAGACTTTTTCTTTTACCAAACTCTATCTCTATGGAAATATGCACTTAGGAGAGTCCATTCGACATGATCTATGTGACGTATCGTGTTTTATAAAAGTGTGACGAATGTTCACTCTAAACCAGTCTAAGCAGTTCTTTACTGCAAACAATTCTTTTTATTGACAAACGGTTACCAAAATCTTCTTTTAGCGTATTTTAATTTTTTAATATTTACTATTGGAGAAATCTTAATTTTCTGTGAGCTATTTTCGAAATTTGGATCATTCTCTTGGTTATCAAGCATCATTGTCACGGCGCTATTCCTTCCAAAATCAATGTTCTCTTCTGCAAATCCATAAATCAGAAAAATCACAGTAATGTTTCTGTAGCAATAACACGAAAATAACAAAACCGCTCATAGAATGTTGGTTGAATTCCGCCGAGACGTTTTTAAGATTGAACATTTTGATAACCAAGGTGTGTGTGAGTGTCATCGTAAAAAACTTGTGTTTTTACATATGGATGTGTCAGGTGTGTGTATATTGTATTGATTTCAAGTTTTAATTTATATTTTGCCGACTGAAACCGTAAAACATACCTTTAAAACGGGCAGTGTACCCATCGGTAGTAGTTTCATGGTAAGATAGGCTGAGTCGAACTCTTTGAACGAGGTTAAACTTCTAGTCACGGTCATTATATATGAGCTTGGGGTATTCTTAATCGATGTTAATTCGCTACTACATTCTAAACCATGTCAGTCCTAAGTTCTTAATTCTAACGGGAAAAGGGGGTTTTTTTTAGCATGAGCGAGACGGTCACGGATTGGTTGGTGACTACAATCAATTCTAGACCAACGACTTTTAACCTCAAACATACAGCTAAGCCGAGCCAAATATAGAAACTGTATAAACGAGTATTTAATCCGCTAGAAGTTGGTTTTTTATTAAGGTGCAATGTAGTTTCTTCTCCTCAGGTGGCATATCATTCGTAAGACTAGGCGTTTACTTCAGCCTAAGACCTAACACTCCACTTAATTCTCCAATTATAGCATCCGACAGAAAGCATCCTTATGGCTGATTATAATATATTTCTTACATGCATTAAAATCAATGTGTGATCTTGATTTAAACCCTCTACTCATAGAAGTCTTTTCCCACTTATCGCTTTATTCGCAATTCTTTCAACGAGTGGGCCACTCGGTCCTAATCTATCTAAGGCAATCAGAACGATTACTTGTTGAATTATTCTAGGTAACTCATGCTAGTTCAACACGCAGATCAATAAAACCATCGGGTCACAATATCCAATTACTAGCATTTCATAAAGCCCTAGACGTATCCTAGACAGCAAACTTCAGGAACAATCTTGTGTATTATTATTCTAGATGTAAACTGAAATTACTATATGAGGAGAGAGTTCCCAGACTCTAGCAAATCGACGATGGTGCCGTATCACTAGATCCAGTGAATGATCTAGTCGCGTATACAAAAGCGCGTAAAGAGCAAGTATAAAGTGATAAACAATAACTAAGCATTCAAACGATAAAATCAAAGAAAAATTGAGATAAATAAATACCAAATCATTCAGACTTATCTACTTTCATAATAGATGGCTAAATACCACAAGGTATTAGCCTTCACGAACAATCATAATTACAACATTAGACAAGAACCGATCTAGTTAATGAATTATACCAAAAACTAAACCGATTAACTAAAGTATAAGGAATTACAAATCGTTTTGTCGTCCAATGGAACTTTGACTAACATGGTTCGACCTCTTCTGTCTCTTGCCCTCTAAAAATCAACTTTGATGGTTTACGGCATCAAGAATAATGAGTTAGTACACTTAAACTCATTTTTGAGTTTTGTATATAAGGGTCGGGAGTCGGTTCGATTTGGCGTATCCAAGTATAGGATTACGCGTATTAGGGAATTTCTTGGAGTAGGGACCACACTTGATATCTCTCCTAGAAGATTTAATCTTTCCATATCTTGAATACCGGTCGTATTCATCTTCTCATGTTTTTCTTGATTTTTGACCAAAGTATCATATACGGCGTATCAATAGCGTATTCTTCAAAGCCAGGCAATGGTCTTGAGTTCTTCAAAGTCTTGGATATGTCGTATAGGTCTAGAATAATACGGCTTCTTTGCTGTCAGATCAGTAGACTTTCTCGAACTCTTCATTTATGCTCCAAAATGCATGCCTTTTACTAATATTCACCAAGCACTCCATAATTATTGCAATTCTCAAATATAAATGATTAAGTAATAATTCTTTGCAATAATTATATAAAACAGGTTAATAACATGGGATACATGATGCTATAAAATAGACGTTATTTGATGTCATCAAATATCCCCCCACTTGAATCCTACTTGTCCTCAAGTAGTCTTTAGAAGTTTATAAAAATGTATCCCTAGGGATATTTACCTTTAAAGCATTTATTCGATCTATTACAAGTACACGACCAAACACCTCACGAAATAAGAAGATAAAAACACTCAAATCACTCAACTAATCTATGTGGTAACATGTAACTAATTCGCTCAATTGCTCGGTCGTGACGAGTATTCTATCATAAGCTTGGCAAGGATACACATCTCCACCACTAAAGCCAAGGAGTAACAGGTTTATAAAGGTAAATATGGGTTTTTGTATGAAAAGGATTACGGTTGATCATTCTACAATCTTTCACCAGAAGTACCACTCCAACAGGGCAGCTGAAGCACACATACAAGGCTGTAACGATGGAATAGACATGTGTGTTTGATCACATCCTCATTCGAATTTAACCAACGGTTAGGATGAAGAATGATATAGGGTAGGAACCTTCTAACTTTCACCAATAGTAATAAACCAACAAGCCAGCTGAGACATGCATACATGGTCGTAACGACGAAATAGACATGCATGCTCTATCACATCCTCATTTACGTAAAACCCATGGTTAATCATTAGTTGAGAGGGAAGTAAATTGTTGTTAAATAAAAATCAAGAAACAAGTAGATTAAGACTTAAGATACAAGTTGCTAGACACTTTTTCCCGACCATTACCATGACAAAGACACAACTATTTACAACGTCTTGATCATTGATAAAAAATAACAACCTAAGTTGGCGTTCCCATAACGGTCAACTTCCCAATCGTCCCGAAACTTTACATACTCTACAAGGCAAGTGGCGATATCTTCCACTTTTTACAATACTTTACATCGTTGATTTTTAAGACGTATCAACGAATAATCGATCTTTCGTGTAATTCCTTTGGTAATTGCGAAACGATTATCTTTAAACTTTCTTTCTCACTCTTTTTGTATTTTTCTCATTTTTTCTCATTTTTTGCTAACTATTCTTCAAATCTCGGTGTAGTTTCACCAACTTCACGATCATAATAATTCTGGATAATTCCTTCCGTAGTTCTTCGTTCTTCAGACTCACCATTAATTGTGATGGTAGTAAAATCACATGAGCTTTGACTACTAATATACAATCTCATTTGCAACGTGTAAATTTCCAACAGCACCAAAGATAGAAAATGACACAAGACTCAAGAAATACAAACTTTACACTTTAAGCAACTAACAACTATTAATTAAACTTAATCTAACAGGGTAGGTTAAGGTGTAAGGGTGTAACGAAACAAATATTGTGTAAAATTTCCTAAAGGTTTGGCTCGACTGGTGTTCTATGTTGGATCATCACTCTAAAGATGAGAGTGGAAAAGGGTTTAAACGGGAGGTTAACTAACCGGTGTAGTTAATTAATAAGCAACATGTAAAGTCATTGGGTGTAATCCTAAAATTTACCAATTTAAACAAGTTACTCCATCTAAATCCATAGTACTTATCATTGCGGTCTCGAATAGATATACCAAGCCAAGTTCTAAAGTCTACAACATCACCACACACTCATAATTTGTGGTATATGGGTAAAATCATTTGGATGTAAACGGAAAGGCTAATCTCATCCTCACAATATCTAACAAAGGGTTTATTGTGAGCGCGTTATTCTTACATGTAAAGTTTCACAAAAGTAGCTTGATTTTGTTAAAATTTGAGCATAATTTAAGCATTTTAGTGTGAAAAATAGGACAAGTAAACATTCTAATTCCACCCCCCACTTGAATTATACAACGTCCTCGTTATATATATAAAATATTAAATACGGGAATTTAAAAAGAATTAGAATGAGAAACTTCTCCCCTGATACTTGCTCGGTAGATTCTTCAATTGCGTTATTGACAGATTGTGTGAATAGCGTCTTGACAGGTGTCAGACTCCAACACTTCAAGATCTCAGATTTGTAAATACATCACCATCATCGGCGATTTTTTCTTTCACGAGGTCCTGTGTAATTCCTCAGAAAAAACTAATCAATTCTATCTCTGTGTATTCTGTTTGGATTAAATCAAATACAATACCTAAAACTGTAACTGAGAAAGTCAATACCCGTATCCATCCCCCAGGATACGTCCTCATAGATACATGTGTCGTAAATATGTGCTATTCGATTAACGCAACGCCGTATCGACTGTGCTAAAAAATAAAGAATGGATAACGTCCAGAAGGCTAATACGCCATATCCATGGGGTTTGGATACGCCGTATAGACGATCTGGGAAGACAGACTCGATAAAAAATTGAAAATACATTCCGGGTTGTCTCCCGGCAAGCACTTTTGTTTACAAAAAAGTCTTTAAGTTAGACTTGCCCCAATTTAATCCCATCCTTATAAAACAGTTTGGGGTCGAACGGGATGTTAAATGGCACACACAAATTCTTGATTAGAAAAATGAATGACATCCCTTTGAGAATATAATTACAAGTTATGATAATAAAATTTAATTCCTTGATAAAAGTTTTAGTTTTGAAAATTTTATTAGATGTATCATGACTTTTTTTCAAAAGCTTATTTGACCCATGTGCATAGGCACCAATATTCGTATTTATTACATTACCCCCCGAAGACTATTTTATATCGATTTTATCATCATCATTGTCCTTATCCGATTTTGAATCATCGGGATAAATTACGTTGAAAGGAAACACATCATTAAAGTATAAAACATTTTGTTCCACTTCATCACATTCGAACAATGATGTTTCATCTTTCAAATTAAATTCATTGATATGTTGAGGACTTAAAGTGGGTTCAGTTAAGAAATCTAATTTAGACGTTCGAGGATCATTGTAAACAATGGCTGGAAATTCTTTCTCAAAGTCTTTAAAGAAGTCTAAATCATCAAGATAACTGACCGTAAGTTAGGAATTTTAAGTTACTACTGCCAATACTACTTTACTACTACTGGTTCAAGATTGATACTGATGCTAATGACTGAAGAAATAGACTAAGTAGTTAGTATTGCTAGTTATATTAGTTAGTACTGCCAGTACAAATGATAGTACTGCCAGTATAATTAGTACTGTTAGTTAGTTTATTAGTACTATTAATATAAGAATTAGTACTGCTTATGTGATATGCATGAGATATATTAGGAATAGATATGCATGATCACTTAACGAGTTTTGTAAGCCCATTATGGTTTTACTTAGTGTATAAAAGGAACCCTACGACATAGTTAGATATATCAATTTTTTCATAGAAAACACATATCTCATAGTTAATTATTATGTAACCTTGGCAGAATATTTACAATCAATATATTCAAGTTTAGTATTCATTGTTCTTCTTAGTATTGCAAGTTAGATTCTACATAACTTGTAGTATTTACAATCATAGTTTCTCTAATAGTTAGTTTGGATTTATCCAAGTTAACTAAGCTTTAACAGGCTAGAAGATCTGTTCATTGGGACATTCACCCCCCCCACCCCCCCCCCTTACTTATTCAATCATTTCTTTCCACCTTAAATCTGATTCTCTTCTATCATCATCTTCATTACCTCATTCTACCATGAATTCAACCAATGCTTCCTCATATAATCATTCCAAGAAAATCAAACTCATCTTAATCCCCTTCCTAGAAATTATTTGTCTAAATATCTAGTGATGAAGATATCACCACCAGCACGTTCTCCTTCAACAACTCCTCATCTCCAACTCCTCCAAAGCACCATTCAAAAACACATCCACCAATCAAACATTCATCAATGTCAAGAAATCCATCTTTTCCTTTCACTCAAAACTCAAATTTTACACATCTTAATGAAACCAACCTCTCCTCCTCACTTGACACCCTTTGCTGACACATTATGGATGTTCCTCCTTGACCTTTAATACTAAACCTCTTCAAGTCATCATTACTTGTATATCACACGTTTCTTTGTCCCCATTCATCCTCTTTTTTTTTTTTTCCTTTTTTTTTTTTTTTCCCCCCCCTTTTTTATTGATCACACTCATTACATACATCACCACCATCACCACCACAACCTCAACCACCTATCATGGGCCATCCTCTTTTCTACAACTATCATGACTATCATAGGTCAACTTGCATATGTTGTTCTCATAACCGAAACCTTTTCTTCACCTTAAGAGATGAGATGAATATCATGTTTGCTCATTTGGACTATCTTTTACTACGCTATTACTTCAACACTTTCCACCCTCCACCTTAAACAATATCTATATGTTTTCATAAACATGAAACCCCCAACCTTTTGCTTAACAAGTCATTCATCTACTGTAATCATGAATCATTTAAGACTTATGTAGTATTGTTTCTCTCTATCTTGTATTAGTTCTAGTTTTATCTTGCATGAATGTATTAATTGAATGTGCTAATGTATGAGTTTCTTGTTGGTGGAATGAAACTCTTCTTTTGATTTAAATATAATGTGTTAACTTGAAAGATATTTGTCTTGCACTTGTACTTCTAACTTTGTTTTGTAGCAAAACAATTATCGTAAGATCGATCCCTTGGTGCCCCGAACAAGGGGGAGCTTACATCAAGGGGGAGTCTTGATATCGTCGATTTCTTTCTTCCTTCAACAACTCGACGATCATTCTTTTTGAATTCGACAAAAGGGGGAGAAATGAAACATAACTCATTTAATAATTTGACATCTTTAATTTTATTTAAAATGAGTTTATATTTTGTCATCATCAAAAAAGGGGGGATATTGTTAATACAAATCTTGCTAAAAAGTTCTATTATATTTTTTGACCTCTCAACGTTTTGATAATAACAAAATGTAAAAACGTTTACAATAAAATATAAATCTACAATTTATTAAATGTAAATTTTCATTTTAGATTAGTGATCACTAAGGTTATGACAACAAAATAATTAAACATGATTAGTGTTCAAGAAATTATTATTCTTCTTAATCCACACTTTTAATTCTACAAAAGTATTTTTTTTTAAAAATACTTTTACAAAATATTTTCTAATTAAAATAAAAAGTTTTATTAAAAACTTAAAATTTTAAATTCAATTTTTCCCCCCAAAACGGAAGCTTCTACACCAGATACAATCTTCCCCACAAAAGACAAAAAAGGGAGCGGGGTCTAGGCGGCGGCCCCCTTATAGGCCTGGCGGCCCCTATATAAATAAGGGACCGCAGTGGACCGCCCCAGAGAGCCGTGGGATTCCCTGACTATAATACTGCTCATTTCCCAGCAGAAAAACGATTCCTCTTTGCATGAAATTTTTCAGTCTTTTCTTTCTCTCTCTAAACCTTCTTTCTCTCACTAAAACTCTTGATCACTAACATACTTAGATCTTGTTTCAAGTGATCTTTCTCTTTTTCTCATGTCATTCCCTGCTATTCATGTGCAAGAGAAGAACATCGTATTTCGTCAGAAATGAAGTGTTAATTAGTCTGATCTCCCTCTTTTCTTCTAAGTACCAAAAGCTCTTTGTATTTATCTTGTGTATTTGTGTGATTCAGATATTGTATAGATCCGATAGTGTAGATCTTGTGAGTGTGTATATCTTGTGAAGTGGTAGATTGGTTCTAGCTAAGATTAGGACTCGACATTGAGCTTAGTGTCAGAAAATAACGTAAGCGACGTGTAAACGGTTTTCTCCGCCTAAAGGGAGCTTGTTGGCATAGTGAAATCTCGATTTAGATACTCAGGGAGTGGAGTAGGGCGAAGAAGGTGCTTCGTAGCCGAACCACTATAAAATCGTGGTGTCATTGGTTTGGTTTGTTTCTTTCCTTATCTTCTTTACATTATTATTATGATTATCGTGTTTTAGTTTAGATAATTATTGCTTGTTCATATTGTGATTTGATTGAACATATAACTCGGATCTATAGATTTTTGAAAGTAAACTTTTGAAACGTAAAACAAACATGTAAACTATTCAACCCCCCCTTCTAGTTTCCACAGTATGAAACAATTAATTTTTAAAAAAATTAAAAAGGTATAAAATATTAAAAGGGTAAAGGTTCACCATACATCTCGGTGAAAGCAAAAAAGACAACAATACTCTTCATGTTAGACCTACGTAAGTACTTAACTGGAAAAAAAGTTACACTGTTTGTCCTCAGGATGTATGGTGCCTCATTTTACTAACGGATGGATAAAAACTGCGCGAAGTATGGGTCAAAGACGTGAGACGATCATTTCGCAAATCACAGGGATGTACTTTGCACTTTACTCTAGATTGTAATGAAAATCTTTGGGAGAATTTGCATATATACCCAGTAAAACTCAAATATTTGTATATATAACCAAATTACAAGTTTTCTATGCGTGATGTCTAATGTAAGTTATCCTAAACACCCATTTATTAGCTATAGGCTCATGTGCATATTATAGTAGGCTCATGTGTAGGTAAGATGAAAGAGTAAGTAATCTAATACACACAACTCGAATAGCAAATGACGTCGGTGAATAGCAAAATCGTAAATGCACAGTATAACAAGAGGAACTTGTTTAACTAACTTTAGAAGTGGCAAAATCGTTAGGTTATTCTAGTTGGGCAAAGGGTAAAATGTCTTTTGTTAAGTCAGCATGCTTTTAGTTCGAAGATCTTAAGAAAAAACTTTAAAATTAACTTTTGACATTCTTAGTGTGCTAAATATGATTACGAAATGTTTTTTATATTATATCAATATTAATCTTGTATTCATGTTAAAAAGATGTACGATGTTAATGGCATTAGTGGGGAGCCAAGATACTATCTTGTAAGGCCACGTTCATCAGATCTTACATTAGCCTTGTGCTGTAAATCTTCTGAGAGCGGAGTAGTATGTTGCTTAGCTTTGTTATTAAATCCATCATTTATATCTTTACAACCCCCTTGCCTAAAAGGGCTGCCCACATCAACGGAAGGATTAACAGCCACATAAGGACGACACTCATCTTTGTGACCTTGTCTCCGGTGAATGATTTGACATTTGGCAGAGCTAAATATTCAAATGTTAATTAATGAATGACATGCTTTAAATTAAAGACTGGAATGCTAAATTCAGTCACATGCGATAAAGAAAAGATCGTTTTAAAGGTCAAGAAACATATCATTTTATAGATGGCAAAATTAGCAAGTAAAAAAAGTAGAACTTTATCTTGCATTGTTCCATTATAAACGCCAACTGAGCTATCTGGTTTTCAAAAGTACCAAAAACAACACAATGTAGTACTATAGTTTATATTAATAAAATGGTGTAAGTACAACATTCAGCTGTATTATGTTGTTATTCCGTTAGTAAATTAATACTTATCTTTGACTTATAATAGCCTGTTATTCATGAGCTACATTTTTTAACTACCATCAGATAGATCACCTGCATTTATGACTATCCATATATGCGTACCACAACTATATCTCGAGGTGATTGTTGAGCAGGACCCAGAGCTTGAGCTGGATTGACAGGCTCTACACTTTTTGGTAGGCAAACATTATCATCAGACAGTTGACCTCCATGTTCGAAAAACTTTCAAGACGTACCAAGACTATTGCTCGAGGACGTTCTGGAGCCGGAGCCAGAGCCAGAACTGGAGGAAAGGCATTCGCTATACTAATTACTTAAATTCTCTTAAGGTAAAGCATTCATAGTACTTTCATAGTCACCGCCAAGATAAACAAAAAAAACAAAGATATGAGGCTATATATAGTACCTAATATTCCTCTTCCGTAAGCATTTAGAGTACTTTCATAGTCACGACTCACTACCCACATAGCCATCGAAAAGATATGTATGCGATTTGTAAGCCTGTTAGGGTTTATCCTTAGTCTATAAAAGGATCCCTCTTGGCATAGTTAGAGATACGACCTCAAGATATCTCATAGCAAAATCATATCTCAAATAGTTAGTAATCTGTATATCAAAGCGATTAATAGAAGTTATTATTTGTAGTTTACATTGTTTTTCTTAGTACTTGTGTTAGATTCCGCATTAACACATTGTATTCATAATAGTGTTTTTAGATAGTCAATTGTATTTTATAATCTTGGGGCTATCATCTTAATAGCTGTAGAGATCTATTCAACAAGGGACTCACAAGTGGTATCAGAGCCTGTGAGAAACTCTGAATAAGAAGAACAATCAAAACCAGCTATAAACCTTTTTCCTTTAAAACTAAACATGTCTGCATCACAAGAAGAAATTCTTACCAACCACACCACCTCAACCTTAATCACAAAACACCAACCAACAAACTCCTCATACTGTATCAACCATCAAGCTGCTATCTTAAAAGGAGAATATGATAGTATGGGATATGAAAGGGCACTATTTGTCCCATACAAGACTATCTAATCTGGGGTTATTCAAAATGGAATGGTCCTGTTTCAATCATAAGATCACATCAGGACAAATTAAGGTTTTGGCATCCTAGAACTGCAGACAGAGATTGTAGCCAGTGAAAAGAGAGAGAAAAGCAAGGGACCACCTTATTATGGCTCTCTACCAGAGGATAATCTTGCTAAGTTACATAAGATGACTGATGAAAAGAGATGTGGATGCCATCTAATCTAGATTTGGTGAAATGACCGGAACTCCAGAAGATGCAAAAATTATATCTTGATAGGCAACAGTTTGAAGGATTCTCTGTATCCAACAAAAAAGGCCTTCACAAAGGTAGATGAAACGGTTCAAAGTCTCCTAAGTCAGTTAGAGATTCATGGAGTAGGTGTATCTACTGAGGATGCAAATAAAAAATTTCTAAGATCTCTACCTTCTGCCTGGTCACAAGTTTCCTTGATAATGAGGACCAAACCAGGGGTAGACAGTCCAAGCTTTGATGATTTGTACAATAATCTAAGAGTCTTTGAGAGTGATATAAAAGGCTCTACTGCATCATCATCCTCTAGCCGCAAGAATGATAGCTTTTGTATCTGAGATCAGACCAGCAAGTACTAATGATGTTTACGTAGTTTATGTGTTCAACAATCTTTCTGCGTCAAAACCAAAGTAGAACAAACTTTATCAGATAATCATTAATTGCTAATCAATAAAGTATCCGAAATGATCATGAGGACTTGGAACAGATTGATGAATATGATCTTGAAGAAATGGACTTAAAGTGGCAAGTGGCCATGATCTCAATGAGAATGAAAAAGTTTTACAAGAAGACTGGTAGAAAGCTACAATTTGATGCAAAAGAACCTGTTGGCTTTGATAAAACCAAAGTGGAATGCTACAATTGCCACAAAACAGGGCATTTTGCTAGAGAGTGTAGAATCAAGGGAACTCAAGATAACAGGAGGAGAGATGCATGGAATTCTGGAAACAAGGATGGGAGCAGAACTGTACAGAAGGAGGATTCTAAAGCATTGGTGACAATTGATGGAGAAGGTGTGGATTGGACAAATCATTCAGAAGATGAAGATTATGCTTTGATGGCTTGCAACAGCTCAGACTCAGACACAGAGGTAATTTCTTGTACAAATAAGTGTAAAGAGTCTTATGCTAATCTTAAAAAACTATATGATGCTCAGAGAGAACAACTAAGTGATGCAAGCATAGAAATAAAGGCATATTCTCAAGGTCTTAAGAAAGTTGAAGCACAGTTAGTTGCTCATCAACAAGGAGCAAATTATGGTATGAACATAATGATAACATTTATGAAAATAGAGAGTTTTAGATGATAAAACAGATGTTCTCACATACCATAAGAAATTATTAGCAGAAGCTCAAAAAGAAAAAGAAGATTTAAAGGCTAAAGTAGAAAAATGACATAATTCATCTAAGAATCTTGGTAAACTACTAAATACCCAAATGAGTGCTAATGATAAGTTTGGGCTTGGGTATGGAGATCACAGATATGATGGTATTTTGAGTTATGAAAATGAAGTGTTGCAGAGTGTTTTTATGAATAAAGAGAGTGAGATAGAAAACCAACCTTTGTATGATAGGTTTGTTACAGCAGAAGGAATGCATGCTGTACCCCCACCCATGACAGGAAATTACATGCCTTCAGGACCTGATGTAGAAATAGATGATTCTAAGTTTACATATGGTCCAAAACAGACTCAACCTAGTGAATCTGAATCACAATCAAGTGAATTTGATACATGTGAATCTAACATTAGTGCAGAACCCTCTGAATTAGTGTCTGAACCAGTTGTCAATGAGTCAAAAGTAGAATGTCAACCTAAGGTTTGGTTTGATGCTCCTATCATTGAGGAGTATGAATCAGATAGTGAAGATGAATGTGTGTCTATACTAACAAAACAACAAGAAACACCTAGTTTTGCTAACCAGCAAGTAAAAACTCATAAGGAAAATGTTAAGAGTCAGTTTACACTTAGTCAAACTAAAGTGACAAGGAAGATTTTGGGGCAGGGTTTACTGTAAGAGCTGTTTTGTATTTGGTAGTCTTATTCATTTAAGATTAGAGATTGTGATTTACTTGAGAGTGGGATGGCAGAAAGCTGAGTTAAACAATGGTTGGAATAATGTGCAAAGAGTGAATAAACAAAACCAATTTGTTCCTTCAGCAGTACTAACTAGAACTGGTATAATTCCAGTTAATACTGCTAGAACTAGACGTACTAAAAATTTTAGTATTGCTAGACAAAATGTTAACAGACAGACAGTACTAACTAGTACTGCTTCATGAAAGTTAAACTGTTAAGCCCAATGTAAATGTAGAGTTAGGGACCAGTAAATGTTTTTCACAAAACTCATTCACATCTTCAAGGCCTTTCAAAAGTCAACAGTACTTTGAAAGATTTTTCAAAACAAAAGGTTAATACTACTAAGAGAAATGCAGTTAGTACTGTTGGGGGAAAAAGGAAAACTGCTGTTAAGCCCTCAGCAGGTTGTAATTAGAGACCACAAAGATACCATGGTGGATCCAAATACAATGGTGGATCCAGTCTTAGAAATGTATATACTTTTAAAGATCCATAGGAGACTCAAGCCAAATCAGGCTTGTGGTCCCTAGAGAATCTAATCTCTTTCTTTTTAATGTCAGGATTATCCATATAGATCTCTAAGAATAAAGGAATTGTTGATAGAAAAGAAAAAAAAAAAGAACCAACAAAAAAGATAATACACACCCAAATGAAAAAAAAAAAAAAAAAAAAAAACCCCCCAAAAAACTGGATGTTCCAGACACTATGACTGGGAACAAGGTCCTCACCTTGTTTGAATTTCAAGACTTAATGGTGGCCCATTGTTGCTTTGGAGGTAGTAAAGGTTATATCACTTGTAAAGGTAAAATTTAAAACGGTAAGTTTAGATTTTGAGGATGCATGCTTTGGAAAAGAACTTCAGCATTTCTAAATCTCTTTTCTGGTTAGACAAATGTGTAGACAAAAGAACAAGGTTTGTTTTTATTGACTCTCTGAATGTCTTGTTTTGTCTTTGAGTTTAAGGTTACCTGATGAAAATCAAGTTATACTTTAAATCCCAAGGACAAAACAACATGTATTAGTTTCAATTTAAGAACATTGTTCTTCAGGAGGAATTGGCTTGTTTAATTGCAAAGGCTACATCTGATGAATAGAGACAAATGGGATAAGAGTTGGGTCATGTTAATTTCAAAACCTAATCAAACTTGTGAAAGGGAACCTTGTAAGAGGTTTACCTTCTAAGCTTTTCAAATATGACCACCCTTGTGTTGCCCCCCCGCCTGTGTCAGAAAGGAAAGCAACACAAGGCCTCCTGTAAGGCCAAAACAGTAAGCTCTATTAGCCACTCCTTACAACTTCTTCATATGGATTTGTTTGGACCTACATCTGTAAGGAGTTTAAACCATAAGACCTATTGCCTAGTTATCACTGATGATTTTAGCAGGTTTAGTTAGGTATTTTTCTTAAGAACTAAGGATGAAACTAGTGCAATCCTTAAGGACTTTATAAGACAGATAGAGAACCAATTGAATCAAAAAGTTAAAATATTAGATGTGATAATGTACAGATTTAAGATACAGGATGTGATGATTCTGTGGGTCCAAGGGATCAAGAGCGGAAATTAGTAATGCCAGAGAAATCACAACAAAATGAGTTCGCTAGAGAAAGAACAGGGACCCTTATTTGGAGGTGCAAGGCCTTTCTTGCTGTTCATTTTGACTTAACACTTTTTGGGCGAAGCAGTTAGTACTGCTTGGTTATGTTGCTAAACAGGGTATTGGTGACAAAGCTAGAGTATAAGTCACCTTATGAACTTTTAACTGGCAAGATATCATTTATAAGTTTATATAAGACTTTCTGGGGTATGTGACATCTTGTATACCATTGACCACCTGGGCAAGTTTGCTGGTAATCAGATGAAGATTTTAGTTGGGTTTTCTCTAAAAGCAAGGTGTTAGAGTATATAATTTAGCAAACCAAAAGAGTTGAAGAAAACCTGCACATCACCTCTTAGGAGAACACAAATGTTGCAGGAAAAGGACCACTTGGTTTTATGCTTGATTATTTAACTGATTCTTGAATTATCATCTCTTTAGTTCAGAGAATCAAGCTAAACCTACATGCAGGTCAACAAAGAAGCTAACCAAAAATGCAGGTACATGTAATGAGATATTGATGCGGGGGATTCTGACAAAGAGATGTCTGCTCAAGACTGTTTTGTTCCTGCCAATATGGCCTTCTTATTCCTTCATCCAATCACTCTAGCATTCTAAACAGATGATAAGAGAGGTAAATGTCATCAAGAGAGGAAGATAAGTCTTTATCGGATGATCTTGAAAGGACTTAAGAGGCAAGAAAGGAGGCTATTGAGGAAAGCTGAAGCTCAGGTAGACGTTGAGCATTAGTGATAAAGAAGGAGCTGATAGAACTAGCAGTACCTAACATTTTTAGTCTGCTAGCACTCCAGTAAAATCTAGCTGTATCTAACTCTAGTTAATACTGTTAGCTTACCAGTTAGTACTGCCAGTCCTTATGAGGGACTATCTCTTTCTGATCCAACAAATCCTGAAGAAGATGATTCAGAAATACCTCCACTTGAGGATATTTATCAAAATTCTACTGATGATATTTTCACTACTTCATCTTATGATGATGAGGGTGCCAGTGGCTGACTTCACAAACTGGAAATTGTGAATGGATAGTGTCCTATTCCACTTCAAGGATTCATTCCACTCATCCTAAGCACTAATTCTAGGAGATCGCAAAACTCAGCAGTGCAAACAAGAAAGTAGAAGTAAATTACAAGTTCTGGAAGCTCATGCTTTTTGTTAGCTCTGTTCAAAAGCAAAGAGAACTTACCATAAGGGATTTTCTTATCATTGTTATTTGCTTTTTCCTGTCTCAACATGAACCAAGAAGATTTCAGAAGCTCTTGAAGATGAAAGCTGGGTTGATGCTATGCAAGAAGAATTGTTGCAGTCGAGATACAGAAAGTTTGGGTCTTAGTAGATTTTCTTATGGAAGGAAGGCTATCGGTACAAAAGTGGGTTTATCGAAATTTAAGAAGGATGAAAGAAGGAGTAGTGTCAGAAATAAGCAAGGTTTGTGCTCAGGGAATCAGGCAAGAGGAAGGGATAGACTATGATGAGGTTTTTGCTCCTGTGGCCCAGACTTGAAGCATAAGGATCTTTTTACCTTTACTCCATATTTGGGCTTTATCTGTGTTTCAAATGGATGTGAAAGTGCCTTCCTTTTATGGGATAATTAATGAAGTGTTTATGTGTCTCAACCACCAGGTTTTCTAGATCCTAAATATCCTCAGAAAGTATACAAAGTTGTAAAAGCTCTCTATGGGCTACATCAAGCTCCTAGAGCCTGGTATGCTACTTTATCTACTTTCTTATTGAAGAATGGATACAGAAGAGGAACAATTGACAAAACTCTCTTCATAAAGAAGGACAAACATGATATCATACTAGTTCAAGTCTATGTGGATGATATCATCTTTGGGTCTACAAAGGAAATCTTGTTTGTGATGGTGTTTTGAGCATTATAAAGAGTAATTTCAGATGAGTTCAATGGGAGAGCTCACTTTCTTTCTTGGATTACAAGTCAAACAGAAGGAAGATGGTATCTTTATTAGTCAGGATAAGTATGTTGCAGAAATCTTGAAGAAGTTTGACTTTGCAAATGTTAAGACTGCTAGTACACCAATTGAGACTCAGAAGCCTTTAGTCAAGGATGAGGAAGCCAGTGATGTGGATGTCCATCTCTATAGGTCCATGATTGGCTCTTTAATGTACTTGACTGCTTCTAGACCTGACATTATGTTTGCAGTTTGTGCTTGTTCTAGGTTTCAGGTCACTCCAAAGTCCTCCCATCTAAGTGCTGTCAAGAGAATTTTTAGGTACCTAAAGGGCAAACCCAAACTGGGTCTTTGGTATCCTAGAGTGTCTTCATTTGACCTGGAATCCTACTCAGATAGTGACTATGCTGGAGAAAATCTTGACAGGAAATCCACAACAGGAGGTTGTCAATTTCTTGGCAGGTGGGATCCATTTCTGGCAATGCAAAAAGCAGACCATTGTGGCTACTTTTACTACAAAAGCAGAGTATGTTGCTGCTGCAAGCTGCTGTGGGCAAGTTTTGTGGATTCAAAATCAAATGTTAGACTATGGGTTCAACTTCATGAACACAAAGATCTACATTGATAATGAAAGCACCATTTGCATTGTAAAGAATCCAGTATATCATTCCAAAACAAAGCACATTGCTTTGCACCATTCATAAAGATGACTTATGTAAATGAAACTAATTTCAGTGAGGCTTAAATCCACATGAGAGAGAATAGCTGATTTACTCACCAAGGCATTTGATGTTAGCAGGTTTCAGTTCTTGGTTGTTACTATTGGGATGATAAATCCATAAGCTGCATTGGTTAAAGGGAGGCAATATGCTGTGTTGTATAATTTGTATTGAGAAACATGTTAACCATAGGTGATGCATTTCCAGAGGTTTGATAGAGTTTAGAGAGTCGTAGAGAAGGGTTACTAATGATACTGAAGCACTCCTGATACCTACATTGTTCATTCTTTGATTGGACAAAGTTAGTACCGACAGTGCAAAGTTAGTACCGCTGGGCAAAGTTTGTACCGCTTTAGAGACGTTAAAGAAAAATACCGCCAAGGGTACAAAGTGTAAATTGAAACGGTTTCCTTGAAATTAGGTCTCCTAAACCTATATAAACCCATCTCAATTGCGCAGTTCCTTACGCATTCTTTCTCTAAAATACATTCGCATTTACAAGCCCTAATTTCTCTCTTAACGACGATCTCTCTTTCAAGTACAATGGCTGTTCTTGATTCATGTCCGAAGCATAACATGGTCGCATACTTGGAGAAGTCTGAAGGGAATGCAGAGTTTCACGAGATCATTGATTTCCTTAAGCGCAGTTCCATTCATCATGCTCTCATTGTAAGTCCTGTTGTATCTACTACATTTGTTGAACAGTTTTTGGAGTTGCTAAGTCCGCAAAACCAATCAAACAATGTTAGGCACATTACTGCCAAAGTAGCTGGCAAGTCTGTGTCTATCTCTGAGGCATCAATAAGAAGTTTTCTTCTTTTTGATGATGCTGATGGGATAGACTCATTACCTAATGTGTCTGTACCTTTAGACATTTAGATGCTAAGAAAAAGTTTGTAATGTACCCACGTTTTATTTCTATCTTTTTAGATAAACAACTAGCAAATGTGTCTGTACTTTTAGATCATTTTCCTGTAAATACTTTAACTAGTAAAGTATTTTCTTTCATGGTTAAAAAGGGTAAACATTTCTTAGGGAAATTCACCCCTTTGTTTGCCACTATGTTGGTACAACCAACTCAGGATGAGAGTGCTGCTTCAGAAAGGGACCCATTGAAAGCATCACCTACACCTCTCCTGCTACCCACTAATGAAGTACCTCGGAGCCCACATACTGACTGTCATCTCCTGCTTAAATAGTGAGGTACTTATTGAGCACCAGCCTAACCTATCCCCAAGACCTTCACCCACTACTACTATTCCTGATTCTATCCCAGAAACTTCTGGTGAGAATCTTGGAGGTCATTCATCTAGTGATAAATCCCTTTCAGGGAATGAGGGTGACATGACTCTCCAAAGTGTCTATGATCTTTGTCTCTCCTTATGTGCACGGGTTTCAGATCAAGCCAAGGAAATACAAGACTTGAAGGCTCAGATCACAAAGCTCAAGAAGTAAGCTAAACTTGTCATCAAGCACCATAAAGCATGGCTGAAAAGTGTCTCATTGAAGCAACGATTCCCAAGAAAGAGCTTCTCAAAGAAACAAAGGGTGCACAAAGAGTCTGTATCCAAACAAGGGAGGAAGTTTGCTAAAGGTGAATCATCAGTTCAAAGAGATCCTCTGTTTGATGAAATTCCTGAAGATACAGTTGATCATATGGAAACAGAGAATGCTCAGAATGAAGGGAGGACAAGAGAAATGGTAGATGAAGACAAGGAGATTGATGAGAACATACTTAGTACTGAAGATGTACTTAGTGTGTTAAGGAGGGAGTTAGTATCTTGATATGAGAAAAGGTTAGTACTGACAGACCAATAGTTAGTACTGATGGATCCAAAGTTAGTACTGACATGCAAAATGAAGGTACTGAAGAGAAAAATGAAGGTACTGAAGAACACATTGAAGGTACTAAAGAGAACTTTGAAGGTACTGAAGAGCACATTAAAGGTACTGAAGAGCAAGTTGAAAGTACTGATGGGCATAAGAAAGGTGCTGATGAAGATATTGCTATACTCAGAAGCCAACTAAACATCCACTCAAACCTCCACTTCTAAAATATTTAGAGATGATGAAACAATAGCTAAGGTTCTCCTCAACATGAGTCAAGCCAAAGCAGTTTCTAGAGAAAAGGAGAAAGGTGTAGAGTTGAAGGATGTTGAAGAAACTGATAGACCTAGGCCTACCTCTACAAGATCACTTTCTCACATTAATGCCTCTTTCCAAAGATTTGTTCAAAAGACAAAGGAAAGAGGAAGACTGTAAGAGGAGGATGAATTTGAAGTGAATCTGCATGGTATACCAGAACGCTGAGAATAAGTTTAACAGCTTGAAAGTAATGAAGAGATGGCTAGGAAAATACAAGAAGAGTGGGAAGCTGAAGAGGAAAGAAACAGAATAGCTGAAGAAAAAGCTGCCAATGAAGCTCTTATAAGAAACTTTGATGATATAAAGGCAAGGATTAAGGCAGATAGACTTCTTGCTGAGAAGCTTCAAGAACAAGAAGGAAAGTGAGGCAATATACATGATGAAAGAGCAAAGTTCCTTTAATGACCCAAGAGTTGCTGCTCAAAGAAAATTTCTTGCTCAACAGAGATCAGAAGCCATCAGGAAACAGACCACCAACCAAGAATCAACTGAGAAATCAAATGATGACCTACTTGAAGCATGTAGGAAACTTCAAGCATGCTGAATTGAAAATCAAGAAGTTTGAGGAAGTACAAGCTTTGTATGAGAAGATTAAGAGGTCAGATGAAGATTTTATCTCTATTGGGTCTGCTGAAGATGAAAGATTGATCAAAAGGATGAATGAGAAAGGAGTTGATTCCTCTAAAAGTGAAGTACTCAAGGAGGAAAGTAAAGAAGAAGTTCAGAAGGAGAGTAAAGAAGAAGAGAGTACTAGAAAGAGAAAACTTGGTACTAGGAAAAAGATGAAGTCAAGGAAAAGAAGATATATTCAAAACACTTCTGAAGATGATAGTGACAAAGAGAATGATGAGCTGAGATTACACTTAACTATAGCTCCAGATGAAGAAAAAGAAGTGGATTATGAAATACTTGACAGAAAATATCCTATCAAAGAATGGAAGACAGAGTGTCTGAAACTACAACCACAGACGGATCAAGGATGAACACTTTGAGAGATTAAATCAATGTTGAGATAAGAGTCAGTGCGCACAATAGGAGTTACTTTTAAGTACTTTGATGAAAGTATTGTCCCATATTTGATAGGAGGAATTTGAATGCTGATGTATCCAACTGGTAATGGACAGATTTTCAAGATGAGATACCTGAGTTTTGACATATACCTTTTTAGGGAGTATTTGATGGGATGTTCAATCTCCAGATGTAGAGAAAATGAATTTTGGGAATGCACAGCAGGATCGGGTTATTGTGAGTGGAAGCTACATGGTTCCTCCAGTAGTACATTACCCTTAGTGACTGAGACTTGATTAGTCATTCATATGCTGGTAGAAAAGGATTGGTATCGCTTGAGAAAGAGGAAGTATGATGCAAATTTGAAATTGAAGTTAAAGTCTGAAGAAGATAGTACTTTGGCATTAGAGTTGATCAGGATTATCAAGAAAGTACTTGACCAGAGTTTGAATACTGAAGATAGATTGATGGGATTTGAGGATTGGTTTGATTGTTGGCTAACACCACACAAAAAAATTGGTATCAGTTCACCATGCTATATATAGAATAAGATCTGGGCTAGTTCAATATAAGCATATTGGCTTGTGGTTAAAGACTTCTCAAATCCTTTATGGTTGAAAATTTTACCAAAATTGTTAAGGTTCTCAACTCTCACCTTGCTTCTGGTAAGAGTTGGCTAGTCTATGATCAACAGTTCATGGTAAAGACTAATCAAATATGTTGATAGCTGATAGTTTGCTAAAAACTATATGGTTTATCAATGCACCATGTTATGACAATGAAGCATTGGCTAGTCCAAAAGCAAACGGTATTTGGTAAAGACAAATCAATTCCGTTGATGGTTGACAGTTTACCAAAAACTGTATGGTAATTATAATCACCATGTTTTTAAAATAAAGAGTTAACTATCCCAGAGCAAACGGCTACTGGTAAAGGAACATCAAATCCGTTAATGGCTGGTAGTTTGCCAAAAACTACAAAGCCAACTTAGTTGGATTGTTGCTGAAAAGATGTTGCTGTGTTGCTGAGAAGACAAAGTTGCTGCTGAAGAAGGATAGAGTTTAAAAGATCAAGAAATGATAAGAGTGTTTGGATACATCCTCTATGCATTAAAGAAGTTGAAGAAACATGAAGTTAAAAGAGTTCAACATTCATGTTTAAGGGAGGATTGTTAGGATTTATGTTTTCCTAACTTAGTACCGACAGTACAAATAGTTAGTACTGATAGTTATAGTTAGTACCGACAGTACAAAATGTAAGTACTGATCAAATAGTTAGTACTGTTAGTAGAAAATAGTTAGTACCGTTTAAGAGATATGTATGAGATATTTTAGGAAAAGATATGTATGCGATTTGTAAGCCTGTTAGGGTTTATCCTTAGTCTATAAAAGGATCCCTCTTGGCATAGTTAGAGATACGACCTCAAGATATCTCATAGCAAAATCATATCTCAAATAGTTAGTAATCTGTAATCATTCAAAGCAGATTAATAGAAGTTATTATTTAGTTCTACATTGTTTTTCTTAGTACTTGTGTTAAGATTCCGCATTAACACATAGTATTCATAATCAGTGTTTCTGTATAGTCAATTGTATTTATACATCTTGGCTATCATCCTTAATAGGCTGCAGAGATCTATTCAACAAGGGACTCACACTAATTGCTTAAATTCTCTTAAGGCAAGGCGTTCAGAGTACTTTCATAGTCACCACCAAGATAAACAAAAAAAACAAAGATATGAGGCGATATTATAGTACCTAATGTTCCTCTTCTGTAAGCATTCAGAGTACTTTCATAGTCACGACTCACCACCCACATAGCCATCCGTCATGCCATGATGATCCACATCGTTTTGCTTTTACAATCCATGCCTTCACACACCATTGACACAATTACTATTTATACATTTAAAAACACAATTGGACATCAAGTTGCAACATCAAGCAAGTAGCATGTGAGGACACAAAAGCCTGATGTTAATATGAAGGTAAATTTAGCGTCAAGGACAAGGTTCCAGCCATAATATTATTCTTGAATTAAGCAGAAGTACCCACATTCGTTCTTCATGGCCATTCCTGTACATAAAGTCAAAGAAATATTAAATGTTCAAGTATTGCGAATATAATTGAAAATGAAGTTTAATCTTTGAGTTTTTTTTATACAACATACATAACTAATTACGTTTAAAAAATGTTTACATTTTATCGAACAATTGGTGTTCAACAAATAAACATAACATCTTCACCTTACTCAAAACTTGAATTGTTATCCCCTTTTTATCTTGCTTCACTAAATTTGTAGAATGAACCAATATAAATTGTTAATCAAAGAAAAATTTAAAACCACCAATTTAACACATTAAATTAAAAAAAAAGATCAATAAAAAGTTAAAAACTTACAAATGCTTAAAAGAATATTATCCCTTTTTATCTTGAATTAAACCTTGCAAAATCAAAAGAAAAATGATCATGCTAATATCAAGGAATAACTTTTTAAAATAATTGATAGAGAATTTGATAAAAGAGTCGACTTGAGATTCAAAATATTATAAAAATAGGAAACATTGCAGTTATGGTATGTGTTTCGATAAAACAGTTGTTTTTGGGTTGATACTTGACATAATAACAGATTAGCGTGTAGAGGAAGATTGCATTAGAGTAGGAATTGTAACTAATTTGAATACTCATCGGGTTTCATTAAATTGTTCAAATGTTTCTTCATACGTTACTATTAGATTAGATCGGTGGTATAAGGTTGTATTTTTGTATAGCCATTATCACTTTAAAGAAGATTAAAAACTATGGTTTGACTAAATGTTTTAACTTTTAAGAGGTTTATTATTATGGTGCATTAGAGTATTGTATTATTTAAGAAATAATATTACTGAGGTAATTAATTTTCGTGCTTCGAATACTTGTCCAAAACCTTATATAGATAGATATAGATTGAAAAACTTAAACTTGTTACAAATTCGAATTGAGAAAAAAGACTTCGACACGGTAGATATAGATAGGTGTTAAGAGCAAGGTTATTATGTGGTCAAATAATAACGTCTAATTTGACCTTTTTTCTTCATCTCTATTCTTATAAATAAACACAACTTAATCATTCCCCTCATTTTCTTACCGTCCATATTTGCTTCTTGTGTATCCGGTTTATAATAGAGGGAAGTCACATAGTGGTTCGCCTAGAGAATCCGTTTGTGCTAACGGGATTATCTGTTATTGTTCTATCATGTGAGATAGACGTTCATGATTTCTTAAGTACCGCGGAGAAGATGAATCTGTCTTAAAGAAATTGTGAACATCACAGGCCTCAACATTTTCCGTATTTGTCTTTTTTGAGTCTTCACATTCAAAAGATTAACGGTATCTCTTTTTACTCTTTATGCTTTCATGTTATGATTAACATATTCTTTGTTTGTCTCTAGTAGCAATACACCTAATATATATATATATAAGAATCTTAAGACAAACCTATTTTACAACTAGAGGCAATAACGAGAAAATTAAAACCATGATTTGGAAACAGATTATTTCATTGAGACGTAGTCTTCTTATACGGAGTAATATTTTACTTATTCCTTGCCAGCGAAACAGAGAGAAAAAAATATGAGCTGGACATAGTTTAAACCGCATAAATGCACCTTGAAAATAATCTGAGCCACATAATTTGATGCAAAATTTTTGGTGGTTTCATATGACTTATATAACTTATTATTATCCCACGTTTTATATACATGCATGTGAAGATAAGTACAACATGTGAACTTTATTCAAATAGAGTGCAACTAACTTCCATAATACCAGTTTCTTCAATGTTCAATATAAATCATCACACACACAAAACCATTCACATACCTAACAAAACACACACACATGATGAAACTCTCTCATCTCACTCCCAAAACTACACAAATCTTAGCTGATAGATAGCCGAAAACAACACGGCCACAATGTTTTGATGGTTGTTTTGATTTTCTTTTTAGATCTATTTATAAATAAAAAGAATAAAGAGGAGGGCAGTTATAATGAGAGGGGGTATTTTAGTAATTTAACCACAACAAGATGAGGGTATTTTAGTCATTTTATAGCATTTAACTGGTTAAACTAACAGTCAACGTGAATTTAGACTGAAAGTGGAACGAAACTATGTCCTTTGGAACAAAATCAAAACTTTTTGGAATTTTGAACCAAAAGTGAAAAACGCACTAAACCACAAGGACCAAAAATGTACTTAACTCTAATATATATTTATAATAACACATTTCATTAAGTTAAAAGTAACGAAACATTAAAAATAAGAAATAAAAGAATATAAGAAAAACAACATAGAGACTAACATTGCAAACATAATTGTGACTAACGGTGTAAGAAATACAACTAAAGAGACTAACAATGTAAACACACTTAACAACAAGGTTTAAAATGAAAATATACAATACGCAATTCGTTCGTTTGCAGCCCAAAATTACAACAAGAAGGTTTGAACACTAAAAGACAAACAAAAAATGCAAAACGTGCGCAAACACAAACACAAAAACTAACACAAACACATAACCAGAACCAGTTGTGGATTATAAAAAAAATATAAATAATATAGTTGTTGGCCATGACGCTGATTTCTATAACGCGAGCATCGGTTTCGTGTCTCACGTTATTAAGTTGCTTTAAAAAATATAACGTACTCGTACCGTAAGCTCTTAGAGTGATAAGTGGCAACTAACCATTTACTTAATATATAGAATGAAATGAAGAAAAAATACAATACATTACGGGCTGTGCTAAATGTAGTTGTTGTCAATAAGATTTGATACCCATTATCTCGAGGAGTACGCCCAGACTTCAGCAGGCCACTCGCCTGATCAGAGTTTTCATCCGAACTAGTAGAAGAACGACAAGTAGTCAAGGAGGCTGATTTTGAAGAGTATGATTGTATAGATGTAGTGGCTCGAAGTCTCACAAAGAAAGTGATAGCAAACGAAGAAGTCAATATACGGTGCATGAGAAAGCTACTAAATTATTTGACAAACAATATAGAGTGGGTTTTAATAAGTTTTAACATTTGACTTCTAAGTCCTTTTTTGGTCGCTTTATGTTTTCTAGTTGTTACTACTTACTACTTCTGTATCAAATTAAATGTTAAATTTTATTTTTAAAAGTTTTTTTTAACTTTAATTTTTTATATAATAATTGATATAAAATATATGAATGAATTAGGTTTTAAAAGTGTTTTTATTGGTATAATTTTTATCAAGTATTATATAAAAAAAATATTATATAAAGTTTAAAAAAAAAACTTTAACAAGTTAAAATAGATATTTATTTTACGACATAAAGAAAATATTGTAGTTAGTTAAACGTGTTGTGCGCAC